>JALIZH010032988.1:1247500-1485000 GCA_030522465.1 Rhipicephalus appendiculatus
GAGAGAGAGAATTTATTTACATAAAGGCAGGGAAATCGGCATGAGCCTACAGTTTGCCCTCTGGCCTGCTACTCTGCACTGGGGAGGGGGTGACAGGGGAGTGAAAGAGTAGCGAATGACGATGGTAAGGTAGATAGATGATAATATAGTCCTTGTTAAGCTAGGGGGTTTTGTACAATGATGTGCCGAAGGCCTCCGTAGCACCAGAACTACAGAAGCGCTCCCCGTCGGCACTCGCTAGCGTAATAATGAAGCACTTCACCGCTCCCAGGCGGCAACGCCGTCCCCGCCAACCAAGATCACTGTGAGAGGGAGTGGGTGTAGGAGATATACGACATGTTTGGGAAGCCTCGTGCATGTGCGTCGGTAGCGCAGTGGGTGAGGCGTCCTATACCTATCGTCGTGATGCGAAGAGGTCGTGGGTTCGACTCCCAGGTCCTTCAAATAAACGAAACTTTTTCTCCTGGTTTGTTTTTTTTTGTCACCCGTTTCTGTGCCTTTTATCGTCGTCACAGCCATGACGGAAATGTCGTCATTGAAGTCTTTGTTGACCTCATAATAAAACACTGTGGTGTCAAGATGGTTAGTAAATGGCCAACGTAGTTCAAAAGGCCAAAGACATTGAAGGTAGTCGGAATGTAGCCAGGGAGCCAACGAGAAATTTTAATCGCCAGGTGGAGACGTAAAATAGGCAATTCGAAGCAAAGTAGCCAACAAAGGCAACGCTGATCGCGGCCTAAATTTCCAGGCTCTTTCGGTTGCAGGTACGAGCTCCTGTAAGTCTCTTTGAAAGGCGATTTCAGAAGCAGTGCACCTGAAGCACTGAACTGCATTGTCTCTTCTTTGTGCAATCAAAGAGCAATTCATTTCAGCAGGGCAGTATTTGACCCACCCACTTATGAGGCGACATCATTAGGAGAGGCTTTCATTCCTGCAGTGGGCATAATGTAGTCTTTGCTGTCTGCTACGGGCTGAGTTAATTTATTCTTACACTGGAGTTGTATGATGCTATCTGAAACCAAAACTCGTCCGTCCCATGCACTCAAAAGCAGCGTGTATGTGCCAAATAAATTTGGCAAGCCCCACTACATCCCAGTGGTCTACTAAAAATGAATAAGTCGTCCACGGGCAACAACGTGTGTGTCACAGAAATTGCGCAAATGCCACTACTCACCACTGCTCCACTAAAATCAAAGAAGAGAGCACAATGACGGCAACCACCCATTAATAATTTGAGCAAAAATGGTGATCAATGATTGAGAAATGCTTTAATGAACCATCGCTGTTAACCCAGCGATAAACACCGGAACGACACGTTTAAGCTTCGCAGGTTAACCACGTGTACGGAGTGCTCGGGCAGTGATTTCGTTACATATAGGATTTGAATAATTCTGAATCTATCGCCACCATCGTCAGACAGAAACATTCCCAAAATGGAGCGTGACTGGCAAACTCGTCGAACAGTGTTACGGGGGGCGGCTCTTCCTTTTCATCTGTGTGTTTTTCTTTTTCCTCGCGCGCGCTTCGTCGTCGTCTAACTCGAATTGTAGATCGAGATAAGCAGGGGAGGTACCGTGCGGGCGTCGCGTTTCGTTTGCTTCTGCTTCCGAACGAGTTGCGTGCGGAAACGTTTCCACGGGACGGTCACTGCAGGGACCTTCTCTCTTCTCCATCTCTGCCCGAAAAGAAAGGAGAAACAAGCAGGGCATCGGAAGCTGCGCGCTTCCAGTGAGAGTGTATATCCGTACAGAATACAGTGCCGCGTTAAAGACCCTCCCCTTTGTGACGTAGCAAGGACACAGCGGGGGGGTTTCGCGTGTGCGTTGGGTATAAAAGTCCGTCTTGCCGCGGCGCAGACCACAGATCCTCCATAGCTCGTTGCTCGCTTTTGGCCTGAGCAGCCGCCCAGTCTTCTTCACCATGAACGTCTTGGTAAGGATCTATCTGCCGTGTGCCGCTCTCACCATGCCCGAATCAAGAGCTTCTCGACTTTGTCTTGCGATAGCCTTTGCTCACGCCCCTAAAAATTTTGCGCTGGAACGGTGGTAGTGTATACTGTCTGTGCGCCTGTGTATTCTCTTAGAGGAATACTGCATCGAGCTTTGAAGAATAAGAGCAGTCGGGATTACGAAAAAAAATACGGTTGAGGCAGGAATCAGGATTTCAGAGAATGTAAAGTAGTGACAGTTAGTTAACCTAAAGTGTTTCAAGCGTGCTGTGCTGTTGTGTACTCGCTGCAGATGTTGTGCACGCGAGCACCTGGAAGTGTTTCTTGAAGTAATGTTTACACTGTAACGCAATTACGCCAAACAGCTCGTCAGCGAGCGCAATCAGCTGTAACATCGACTTAAGTCGGTTAATAATCATAGTTACCGCAAATATCTCAACTGATCTTTACGGCCATCCCGCCTACGTTGTGACAACGATAACTTAAGTTCCAAGTGCCCGACGCCTGTCGACGTACTTGATACCGAGCGAAACAATTTCTCCTTGCGTGGCATATCATACCGCTAGCATGGCGCGTCATGGCTCCAGTTTCTATGGAGCATGTTAGATTCAGACAGCCTGGTCTCCATTGCCAGGGAATTTTCGCTCTTACACCTTTCCAAATATTAATCGCAAACTGGATCTTGTAGCGTATCGCAAAGAATTTTCCAGAAAAAAAAAGCCAACGAAACCAATAAACCGTGAGTTATGTAGGCGTGGGCGCCAAGAACGAAATACAGAGAGCTTCCAGTGGCAAGACAGTTTGGGTTCTTGAATGTAAATAATGCATTGCAGCCCTCCGAAAAAAGGAACGCTAATCTTGAAAGGTACTTTAATTAGCGATATAGCAGCTGCCCAACATTCACATTCGCCGCTTATCAAGCACAGTAGCAACAACTGTATTGCCTCGGGGCTAATGTGTTCTGCATTACGGTAGAAATGGTAGGCACGTTTTATTTATTTATTTATTTATTTATTTATTTATTTATTTACTTATTTATTTATTTATTTATTTATTTATTTACACGTACATACGTTCAGTCGATACCACAGGAATTATAATAGATGGACTACGTTATTCCGCTCTCTAATCGCAAGTGCGAAGAACGAGAATTTGAAAGCATCTGCGTGAAACATGTTAGGGTCAAGGGTATGAGAGTACTCCTGGTGGGTAGATCTAGCGACGGATTCCTTAGAGTAGGGGGATTTGTCTATGTTCAGATGATTTTTCAATAGTTGGCACGATGCTTATAAGCGCGCCGATTTCGCCTGGTTTCTTATGGTTATTAATCCAGCCTTCTCAAACCATACCGTAAGCGAATCTGTTCGGTTCTCTCTGTTGCAAATGACACTAAGCGCTTTCCTTGAAACACCATCGACACCCGATGGCATGTTTCCGAGAAATCCAGCCGAATAAGATCGATTTTTTCTTGATGATCTACGCTTAATGAGAAATCATGGACCATTTCAATGAGTTGTGTAACTGTAGACATGCGCTGGAGTAAGCCGTGTTGAAAAGGACATATATTTTTTGTGCTCAAAGTGTTTATAATTGCGTTTATTAATACAAATAACAATATGAATGAATATTCATACCAAAAAGCGGCCAGCAAAAGGTAACTGTGGCAACATGACGAGCAGTAACAAATCCTGGTCAATGGTCACGAAGCGCTGCACAACGTTCTAACAAATCTGTTAATTAGTATTTAGTAATAATAACCAGTTACAAGTGCATCAACGTAATGTAAGAATGAGTTCTTTACATTGAAATATTCGCAGGTTTGCAGTGTCCTACTGAGCGCCCTGATCGCCGGCGCCTTTGGCGGATTTATTGGAGGCGGTGGTGGAGGCCTCGGTGGTGGTCTTGGCGGTGGATACGTCGGAGGTGGTGGTCTCGGAGGCTATGGTGGAGGCTATGGCGGAGGTCTTGGAGGTGGCGTTGGTTTCGGAGGTCTTGGTGTCGGAGGCCTCGGAGGTGGCGGCGGCAACGTCGGCGTCGGAAGTAGCGTAGTCCTGCTGAACGGCGGCAGAGCGGGAGCCGGCAAGTCCGTCGCTGGACCGGCCTTCCTGGTCCGCACGGTGCACCACGTCTCTCAGGTTCAAGGCGGCGGAGCCGTTGTAGCCCACTCTGGTCTCGGAGGCGTCGGTGGAGGCGTCGGTGTTGGAGGTGTTGGTCTCGGAGGTGGTCTCGGAGGATTTGGAGGTGGCGTCACCTACGCCGGCACAGGCTATGGAGGTCTAGGTGGAGGATACGGTGGATACGGTGGATACGGTGGTTATGGTGGTTATGGTGGTTATGGAGGCTACGGAGGCTATGGTGGCTACGGCGGCACAGGCGGAGGCGTGGGCAAGGTCGTGGTCGTCAAGCACCACAAATGAGCATCCACATCAAACGCCTTCAACATTCTAGTAAGTTCATGTATCATTTTGCCTAGAAAAACATTGTGATTGAAGTCCGTGGGTTGAGCAATGCGCATTAGTGGTTTGAAAAGAAGTGCATTATGCTTCATTACAAATGTTAGCCAGTGGTGTTCATTTTTGTTTTTCTCCTTTTCAGTGTGAATAACCCTCCAGTGATAGCCTGTACAGAATCATCATCCGGTGGAAAGCATCAGCAGCTTATAGGTGTCTTCTATGTCGAAGTGATGTATCCTCAACAGTGCAAATTGTGTATGTGAATCGTGTAAATAAATGTTGCCGAAGGCGTTGCTCCTCTGCTACGCAAACAATCTATTCTGTCTTCTTCAAACCCCTTTGTTCCTCTCTTTCGCTGGCGTTTCTACAACGCTGTTACAGGTATTTGCAAGTCATAGCGTACTTGACAACCTAGAAACAAGTGCGTAGCCACTCATTTATATTAATGCATTTTGTTTATGAAGAACAGCTAAGATCACGTACAAATAAGATGCCTTTTTAGTTGCCATACGTGGTATCTTTAAATTAATTCTTGTGATACTGGAATTGATGGTGTTGCTTCAACAATTTTTTATGTATCCCGAAATACGCACACGACGCATAGGCCTCTACGTTCAAAAAGTTTTGCATTAAGTTTCGAACTTCCTAGTCGAATCAGCGTAATAGGCACACATATACAACAACACAAATGAGCTTATAACGTGTTTCACGTTTAATTTTGGATCAGTCTAGTTAATGCGAAATGCTCTCATACTTTTCTATACCTGCGAGCAGGCAAACGCAGTTACATATATCTCATAATTTTTAGTGGCTCTAAGACCGTGCTGCCCTCTGGTTTCTGTTCCAAGCACTTCCGATAGAGAACTTACTTGCGGTTTCCTCAATCTCGAGAAACAGTCTTCTAAAAAAATAAAACTGGTAGGAAGTTGATGGCTCAATTAAAGATTTATATTGGATGCATATGATATCGGAGCATATGTTAACTTAAGGTGAGGCCACTTAACTGTCAGCAAAATCATTGAACTATAATTGAATAAGTTCATTAAGAGAACAGACACACACGCTCTTCTTGTGAGCAGCTGCGATCGTCGCGGCACCTCGCGGAGCAGATCTCAACGACGCGCTTCTCTCTGCGTGGCCTCTGGGATTCCGCTTCGGAAGTGCGATAAAACACAAGTTCAGCCCGAGGAATATACCAGGCCACACGATCACCAACGTGCAAGTGCCATTACCACACACATAAGTCAATAATTAGCGTTACCTCTAAGCGTTATCTTCTTCAGGTAATCTCAAACATTCCCTACGTTTTTTTTGTTATTATTGAATCTGTTAACATATCGTATCCGTGACGTCGTGCCCCAGAAATGGTAACTATTTTGGGTGTTTTACGTGCCCCAAAACACGATATGATAAGACGAGACGCCGCGTCCGCCTCGGTGGATCAGTGGCTAGGGTGCTCGGCTACTGACCCGAAGGTCGCGGGTTCGATCCCGGCCGCGGCGGTCACATTTCGATGGAGGCGAAATGGTAGAGGCCCGTGTACTGTGCGATGTCAGTGCACGTTAACCCATTAAGGACCACGAAAGAACTACTGGTCCGATTTTATTGACATTTTGCATATTTAATTATTCACAACAGATAACCATACGTGCAAATTTTCATAGAGTTACGTGTGTTTCTTCAGGAGTTATGATACTGTACTATAAAAAGTACGCTGGGCCTTCGAGATAGCAATGGGCAAGGCGACTTGATCCAAGAATTGCGAGTACGCTGGGTGCTTGCGAAACGGATAACAAAGTTATCTTGGCCCATGCAACTTAATCAAGGACCAGTGCTTTAGGGAAAGCGTAACGTCACGCTTTTCGCCGCACCACTTCGATGTATTTTGGCAGAATTCAACTGTTTTGCCGGCTTCTTGTGAAAATGTCCGTATGCATAGAGGGTAATAGCAAACACAGTGGAATCTGGAGAGCTTTGATACTTCTCTTGGGTACAACAAGACGCAGTGAGTGTTTTGCTGTTATGCGACTAAAGGACAATATTCAACGCGTAGAGGGTCCGCTAAAATCTACAATGTGGTAGCAGACCCTATATGCGTTGTCTGCTGCTATTTCGATCATTTGGGTAAATAGGCGCTGGTACAACTTTTTCTCTGGGATGAAAATTCTCTAGTCATTCGCAGCTTGATCGTAGAGCTCAAACCCCCCTCATGGCATTATTACTGCGGATGAAGGAGGAGGACAGTGGCACTACGTTTTTTTTTTTTCAGTGAATGGCCACCACGATACAGAGCATAGTGACTCAACTGTGTAGTCTTTCGTCAGCATAGCAATTATGCTGTTGTCTTTGCCATTTTCGAAACAAAGCTGCTTTCCTAAGTCAAAACAGAAGTTATCTTACCCACGTTCCTTTCGTTCCATGTTTTTTATCGTTAGCAGAGAGCATCCATTCGTACCGTCATCATTGCCCTTCTCCTCCTATATTCCCATGTTAGGGTCAGAATCGCCAATTAAAACATCAAGAGGCTCTCGTATATTCACAGCGACATCTTTCGCAGCTTCACGAGTCTGAGATAACCGAAAAAACAGCATTCATAGCAAAAAAAGCCTGTTGAATCTATCATGCAACGCACAACAAGAGTTACATGTATGCTCCCACGAAGTCCCAGTGTACTAAATAAAGTACAGCAACATTTGATTACTCCTCACAGCAAAACTATGCACTCTATAGGCTTCTCGCGCTTGGCAGGAATTGAATTGCTCTTCCTGAAGCAGAAGCAGTCCATTTTTTCAACATATAAAATGTAAAACTCCAAATAATTTAGAAAAAGTAGTACTGACCACGTGCGTTTAACAGGCTCTGATTTTCCTAATGTTTGACGACTCATAAAACAGATAAAAACATAACCGAGTCAATATTCCAGATTAGCATTTTCTTGCTCCAACCTTTGGCATCAGAAATTGTAATGAGCAAGATCAGAATATTGTGTTTTGTATTTTCTATGCCCGAAAAAGCAAGTGTACTTTTTAAAGTACAGTGGTCCCTAATGGGTTAAAGAACACCAGATGGTCAAAATTTCCGGAGCCCTCCACTACGGCGTCCCTCATAATCATATGGTGGTTTTGGGACGTAAAACCCCATATATTATTATTAAGACGAGAGATGACTATGGGAAAGTTCGACCACCTGGGGTTCTTTAACGGGACACGCAAATGAAATCTGAGTACACGCGCATCTAGCATTTCGCCTTCATGAAAATGCGACCGGTGCGGCAGGAACCATGTCCGCGTCTACTGTGTCAGCAGCCGAGAATTGCAACCACTTCACCACAGTGACGGCTTACTTAAAATTGGATGTTGCAGCGAAACTTGTTGAAAAAAAGACGAAGAGGAAAAGCAGAGCTGTAGCAAATTCTGAGTTTCGCTTACGTCGTCGAGGAGAACAGCGAAAACGACGTTCTAATAGAAAATGAAGACTTGTCATGAAGAAGGCATCACAGAAACACCCTTGTTAGTCCACTTCATCAAAACTTCTTTAGGTAACTTCTTTACGTAACGCTGTATCCAACACGATCGTTATTATTAACATTGATAACAGTTTCACGTACATACGCAAACAATGAAACATTTTATTTTATAGGCACTGGAGCGTGCCGTTCGAATACATTTCCTGAAGATATAAGTTCATCGTCATCCATTAAGTATTTTTCCATCTCACTACGCCAATACTTCCTGTATATTTTAAAAATTCACAAAAATCTAGTTTCTTTGTACGTATTGCATAATGGTTTGCGTTTTTTTTAACAGTGAAGCTGCTGATGCTCGTTGTAATTTTCCTGTTGCATACAGAAATGTCCATCATCATGAACCGGCACGTGATCTCTTCGTCCTCTTCTTCGTCGTCGTCTTCTAGATCTTCTGCTTCGCTCCTAGAACACGTGCGGCGATTTCCCCGGCACAGGATATAACAACCTGATGGGCGTGAGAACGAACACAGAGGAAGAGAAAGAAAGAGAGAGAGCTAGAAAGAGAGAGAGAAAGAAAAAGAAACAGAAGAATTCTTAGTGAGGCGCGATTCGAACCAGTGTTTCCACGATCCGAAGACGAGCATCTTAACCAATCGGTTATCCAGGCACGCTAGCAGGGCGTAGCATAGCCTTTCATAGTTTAGTACGTATAGAAAGGGGGGTAGGAAAGCGATGTAAGGGGGGAGGAGGAGAGTTGTGAAGGTGAAGAGGAGGGAAAGGGGGGATGGAAGAGAGCAAAACATCGCATAGAAAGAATGAGAAAGAGAGAAATAGAGAGAATCAAGGAACAAAATAGAAAGAAATAGAAAGAAAAAATCGAAATAAAATGAAGCAAGCGAGAAAGCGAGAGAGAGAGGGAAAGAAAAGGAGAAAGAGAAAAAAGAGGAAGAAAGAGAGTGAGAGGGAAATTGACGCTGAGAAACAAAGAACAGGGTGAGAAAGGGCATGCGAGAAGGAGGAGAGCTGTGAGGGTGAGGAGGAGGAAATAGAGGACAGGAAATAGTAAAGCATACCATAGAGAGAATTAGCAAGGGAGAAATAGAGAAAAGCAAACGTAAAAAAGAGAAAGAAAGACTGAAAGAGAGAATAAAAAAAAGATAGAGAAAACAATACAAAGAATATATATAAGTGATTCTGTTGAGAAATAGGAAGGGGGGTTCGGTGTGCACGATAACTGTCTCTCGAAGAGGACACCTCAACCGGTACACACACGGGGAAAGGGGAATAAAAAGGAGACAGAGAGAAGGAAAGACAGAAAAAGTAGGGCTTGTGAGGAGGAAGGGCGAGTGGCATGCTAGACTACGAGCGTGTTGGTTTGAGAGCCGCTCGAGGAAGCAAGCAAGAAATAGAGATAGAATGAGAGAGAAAGGGAAGAAATAGGAAGGAAAACTAGAAAGAGCAACAAAGAGAAATAAAGAGATAGGCAGAAAGAAATAAATAGACATAAAGACACAAAGAAAAAGACAAAAAGAACTGAAGGAGAGAAAAAGAAACGAAGAGAGGAAGAAGGAAAGAGAAAACTAAATTGTCAAACAAAGAAGGCCTGCACAGCTCGGGACTTTTAAACTTGGCACCATTAGTGTGAGGCTGCCTTAACTTTTATGTGTCCTTTTAACGTTTTGTATAGTTCAGAGTCATTTTACTTATTCTATGACATTTTAACTTTTTAGTATATACACCTACCCATAAATTCCTTTTTTCATGGTTCTGATTAGCACTGTCTGTCATGGGACCCCTTCGACAACTCATTTTGAGTTCTGGAATCCCGACTGTATAAATACCGATGCATTTTGTGTTATGAACAACAAACAGACAGATTGATTGATTGATTGATTGATTGATTGATTGATTGATTGATTGATTGATTGATTGATTGATTAAACTCAGCGTGACCGAAAGGGAGGGATTGGCTGTTTATAAGTATGACTTCGCTAGGAATACGCAACCGGTGCTCCCTAGAGTCACTGTACTACATAAAAGAAAGGGAGGTTCAGGGCTTAAATCCTGCGACCTGATTACTTACGGGGATGCTGGTCCATACCAAAGCCTTCTTTCTAATTCACAGGATTCGTAATCGATCGACTGCTATTAGTTATCTTCCCTTACGATATTGATCAATTGCGCCATACTTCTTGGGAACAAAGCGAAGAAATGCTTTGCATATATGGATTCCTACGGAACGTTGCGTGAGTAGAAGGATCAACCACAGCTAGCGATCAGGCGCCATACCTTCGAGAATTTTTTAAGGCACACCAGTTTGCTGTACGCGTTTTCATTTACTACAATTCGACTAATGGAGGCTTTCCAGGCAAGGTTATGGCAAGGCGATGCCACCCTACTGAAGAGCAACCAGCACTAAATGTTGAAAGTAGCAAGAAGTAGTGTTGCAATTCAGTTTAACGACCCAAGTGCAGCCATATCTTAAGGTGAATTGCAGCCAAATTGTACATAAACGATATTACGAGTAGGGCGTTTATTACTGAACAGTAACCGATGTGATCTTGATTAAGGAAAAACATACAAGTAGAGCTGAACCCCTCAAAAAACGAAAGCTTTCAAGAATGAACTTTTCGGGGCAACAAAGAAATCGAGTGTCCCCAGAGAACAACCATAGAGGTCTGTGCATTTGCCCCCTCTCGACAGCGAAGACTTTTAAAAAACACTCCCGAAATAACGAAAGTTGCAGGGTAGTGGTCCACAACAGTTTTGTCAACTCATGAGCTAATTGGGAACCCACAAGTTCAAAAATTGCAGCACCGCTCTTCCGACGAGTCGGGCGCATAAGTTTCCACCAATAAGCATCGGTGCGACAATTGCTGTTTACATACGATTGGATGATTACGATGGCAACAAGACGATAGCAGCAAGGGCGGAGCACTGTAGAGGGGCAGGGCATCATATGCTGCCGTCGTCGCTTGGCGTAAAACAGGTAAAACGACATAGAACAGAGCCAGCTGTAGCATATTGAGCGCACGCTCCCGCCAAAGGGAAGTCTTGTTCCTCTTGCTCTTCGAGTGCCTGGATGATGATATTAAAGTGCGGAAATTGCTTCTATGGCTAGGGAAACACGACAACACAAAGCAGACAAACACGGAACTTTATTGAGGTCCTGAGGAACACTACCGCTCAAGGCGGTAGAGCAGCGGGCCGCTCCCACGTCGGGACGGGTAGGCCGAGCCTCATCGCCACGTCGTGGGCCCTCCGGACGGCCCTGAGTTGATGTAAAAGTTCTGAGCTCCGTAGCGCAGAGCGTCATTCCTCTTCGGTCGTGCGTTGAGAACTCTGTAATGAGGAGCACTGCCAGAGCATGTGGTCTAACGTAGATGCGGGGCCACAATCTGGGCATGTTGGATCAATGCCTTCAATGAACTGGCTGTGCGAATGAATGTTTGGATAGGACCTGGTTTGAAGCATGCGGAGGGTAGATGCCTGTGCTCTAGAGAGTTTCACATGAGGAAGGGGAAAAAAATAGGAAGAAAAATAGAAATAAATAGGAAATAAAGGGAGAAAAACACAGAAAAATCCGGAAAAGAGAATCGGGAAGAAAGAGAGGAGGAAAGAAACAGCAAAACCGAAGAGAAACAAGGAACGCTGCCTAGTTCCGCTACTCCTTCAGGCATGGTACCACTAGGACGAAGCAGCCTTAATTTTTTTTTCCGCGGACAACAGTCTTATTCTAATGCCTCTCTTGGCAACTCGCCGGCAGATGACCGTTTCAAGTGACGACACCCACTAAAATGACGTCATGTCGACAGACATTCTGCAGACTGCCTATCTGCTTTTTGCAGCGACTCTTTCTGTGTGCACGCCGAGATCTCCCGCGCTTTGCTTACGTACAGTATTGTTTGGCCTTTCTCAAAGATGCCGCCTGCTATTGCAAAAGCTTTAAGTTCTTGATGCTTCAGGAGAAGTCTAGGATTATCGCTGAAGCAGAGAAAGGCAGGGTAGAGAAGTTGCATGCATTTCGCTGCCTGCAATGCTCAAATCGAAAAACAGCGTACTTGGCGGCACTTCAGAACGGCGCACATGCGCAGCGAAAGGGCAGTGGCAAAGCTGGTCTATGAAGACGTCGACAAAGCCGTTTGTCAGTAGTTCCGTGACAAGAGAACGTAAAACAGAGCAAGATCAGCGACTTCTCTAAATAAATTTTTGTTGTGCGAAGTAGCTGGTGTGTATATTTTTCTGCTTTTGCAACAACGAAATTCTCACGACACCGACCAGAAATCACTCTCCCGGTGATTTTGTTATTGAGGGGGTTTGACTGTATGAGCACACTCGAGTGTTACACTTGATTGGTCTCCGAGCAGCAAATAAAATTCAATAATATTTGTCTATCAGTTCCGTGCGCCTGTGTGCAGTTCGTGGGCAATAAAGATACTTTTTGCTAAAGTAATTTGGACCAAAAACTTAGTAGTTGCAACGTTAAACATTGATGCTCTTTTTATTCCTTAAAACAGTTGACGGAAATTCGATCTTAAGGTTGTCATGATCCCAGATCAGCTTCAAGTAGCGAAACCTGCATGGTCGAATATTAACAGTGCAGCTTCGCTCTCTTGCGGACATCTCTATTTCCCAACCTCAGGCGAGGACACCTGCTGTCCTTAAGCATTAAAAAATGCTGCGTAGCGTGAACATAGATCCCGGGCAGCGTCAGCAGCGTGCTAGCCATTCGTGAGCTTACATGTGCGCACCTTCTTCACATGGCTTTTGCAGTCGCCCCGCGCGTTGGGTGTCTGGAAGCGCACCAGCGCGTTGGCGGGGGCAGGACATGCATGCGCATCGGCCAACACTGGAGATAAGCTCCGAAACAAGGGATATTCTTTAGGCTGGCTTGCCCCTTTATGAGAACATGGCTTATATATGGGCCAGAAAACAAGCTTTAATATAGCCGGAAAGTAGCCACGGAGCCAATGAGAAATTTCCATAGCCTGGCGGGGTCGTAGCCACCAATGGGAATGTAGCCACCAATGAGAACACTGACTCCCGTCTCAGTCGCCAGGCTCATACGTTTGCAGCTGCTAGTTACGGCGCACCTCTCTTTGAACGGGGCGATTTCGGAAGATATGCAAACGAAGGGCTAAACTTCTTTGTCTTCCCCTTTGCGCTACTTCTGATCACCAAACAGCAGGTGGTCTCGACAATTCTGTGCTTGATCCACCACCTCCCACTTCAGGCGAGATCAGTAGGAGATGCTTTTTTCCTGCATTGAAAATAAAGTAGTTTTGGCCATCGCGTATGGGCTGAGATAAATGTTGTAATTCATACTGGACGCTTTTTCACAGCGAAGCGTATATGCTAGGTGAAACATTCGTCTGTACAAAGATAACGCAGGTATGTGCCAGAGAAATTATACAAGCCCCACCACCCATCACTGCTTCACTAAAAATGAAGTTGATGATGATGATGAAATAAACGTTTAATATGTCCCGAAACAGAAATTTGGCAAGGTACTAAGCTCCACCCAACGAGGACGATAATTTAGGCCTGCATAAATAAAAGTTTTTCTCTCTCTCTCTCCCTACTCACCATTCCTCCCCTTAAGAATCGCGAAACGGAGAATCGCAACAAAGAGGCGCACGCTGCTCAAATGGAAGAATTTAAAGGAGAAGCAGACACCAAATTCTGAAAAAGTCCGCCTCGGTGGTACAGTGGTTAACGGTGCTCGGCTGCTGACCCGAAGGTCGCGGGTTCAATCCCTGTCACAGCACTCGCAGTTCGATGGAGGCGAAATGCTAGAGATCCTTGTACAGTGCGATGACATTGCACGTCAAAGAACACCAGATGGTCAAAATTTCCGGAGCCCTCGACAAGGGCATGCCTCATAATCATATCGTGGTTCTGCCACGTAAAACCCCAAATATTACTATTATTGAAATTCAGAAGAGACTTTCTTTACGTTTCTGTACTTTTCATGAAAACTATGCGATTTGCTGTACCTATCATCAAAATTCAGTGTCACATCTAAGCCGTGTGCTACAGAGCTTCGCTGGTCATCCCTCATGACAGAGTGGATTGGCTAATGAATGTTTCATGTAACTTAACTCAATATGTATTCAATTCCACCATATTAACACAAAAACATACCTAAAAATTGGGGGACCCTTAAGCTTCGCCTTTAAGAGTTGAACGCGATAGCGATATCAGGTCCCTAGTGCGTACTTCAGTCACTTAGTGCACACTATGGAATGGGTAGCATGCTTTAAACCACGAGCAATTATGCGCCGGAAAGGCGGGAAATGTTTTTGAAGTTGCTATGCACCCACTACGTGGTCTTAAGGGAGTACGCGCAGTGGTGTGCGTGCCTTCTGTAATGGGTACACGGCTTTGAACCACAATGTCGTTATTATATCCACATCTTCTAACGCCCGATGGCAATGTACGCTTGTACCACGCAATATTACTGCGATATTACATGTTGTATTGTGACGCCTGTATACAGGACGCGCGTGTTTGCAAAGCGTGAAAGTTACTTTCACTACAATTCCAAGCAGAGGAAGTTATTTTATGTGTAATCACAAGCAGAAGCATGGCTGTGGGGTAGAACACCTGCTTGCCACGCAGACGGCCCGGGTTCGATCCTCATTCGGACCCGGAAATTTTTATTATTTATTTTATTTGCATCTTTCTCGATTTTTCGGTCACGCGGACAAGATGATGATTTTTCGCTCACAACCAACCACGCCTCCGCCGACGCCGACGCCGACACCGAAATTTCTGCGAAACGAGCTTTTTAACGCTATCGCGTTAATACAAAAGAATGGGCGTGCTAACATGAACACAAGAGAGAAACTTGGGCTGATTGGTGCATGCTTTAAGCAATTAGAAGGCGCAACCACAAATGCTGGTGTTTCTAGTGTCTTGACTCTTCTCTTGTGTCCATGTTTGCACGCCCAGTCTCTTTAACAAGACTACGTACCAACTAGCATAGCTCTCTGTTATTCTATACACAAAATGAAACGCGGCGGGCAAACCCGTCGAACAGTGTTACGCGGCGGCTCTTCATTTTCTGCGGTGCTACTGTCATACTGGTTACACTTGCTTTTCCATCACCCGCGCGTAATCGTCTAACTGGAATCGTAGATCAAGATAAGCAAGGGGAGAGACTTCGCGCTCGTCGCGTTTCGTTTGCTAATGCTTTCGCATGGGCTGCGGGAGGAAGCGTTTCTACCGGACAGTCGTTGCAGGGACGTTCACCCTCTCTCCTCTCGGTCGCTGTCCGAAAAGAAAGAAAGGGGCAGGGCATCGGAAGTAGTGAGCTTCAAGTGTGAGTGTATATCCATAAAGAATATAGGCCCGTCTGATGGACCCTCCCCCTTGTGACGTAGAAAGGACACAGTGGGGCGGTTGTGCTTCTAGGTTGGGTATAAAAGCCCGTGTTACCACTACGCAGACCACAATTCTTCCGTAGCCCGTTGCTCTCTTGTGCACCGGACAGTCGACCAGACTTCAACATGAACGCCTTGGTAAGGCCCCACTTGCACGTGTGCCGCGCGCAACAGGCTCGAATACAACGTTCGGTTCGACGAGCTTCTCGTTTTCGTTGGTAGCGGTGGCTTCTGTTGACGCCGCTGGGAGTGTAGTGTTGGGCCGTTGGTAGATGACGCATATTTTATGCCTCTCTAGGCTCCGAGAGGACTTGTGTACCAAGCTTTAAAGTGTTAGAGCATAAGTTCAGCTAATATTGTGAGGTAAAAAGTGGTTGCTGTAGAGGCACAGATTGCAGAGAACGTAAAGTGCGTATGCTTTAAATAACCTTAAATATTTCTGGCGAGCATTTCGGTACGCGCAGCAGGAAGTAGGTATGCCGGCTTCTCGAATTGAATTTTGAGCTCATGTTTAGACCGAAACACCGCAGTTCAAAATCGCTCCGCAGCGCACTGTGTGTATGTGATCTATCTTGATCAGTTATTAATCATAGTAACCACAAGTAAGTAAACTGAACTTTGCAACAATCACGCCCACATTGTCACACAGCCAAGTCAAGTTCGACGTACATGATGCATATTTCAACGCACTCAAAAGAGGACGTTGGAAAATCTTGTCTACTTGCGTCGTATGTCATACCGCTTGCGTGGTTGATCCAAGCTTCAGTTTCTATGGAGCCTGTTTGTCTTCGATGGCGTGGTCACCATCGCCATGGAATTTCTTGCTCTTCAATCTTCCCAAATGCTTTTCTTAAACTCCAGCTCGCATAATATTGTGGAGAATTTCACAGAAAAAGCTAACGAAAGTGACAAACATAAACTGTGAGGGGAGCAGGCATAAGCGCCAAGCGCGAAATTCGGAAGCTCTATTGGTAAGACAGTTTGGGTTCGTGAATGTTGCTAATGTAATGGAGTCCGCCGATTAAACAAACGCTAATCTTCAGAGGTATACGTTAATTAGGGATAGCGACTTGTAAAGCTCGCTTGACAGCAGCAGCCCAGTAGTCACAACCATCGCTTATCAGACACAACAGCAACAACTATATTGTCTCGGGGCCAGTGTGTTATGCATTGCTGCAGAAATAACAGGCATATGCAATTAATATCATGAGTTCATGTTTATAGCATAAAGCTTGCAGCAAAAGTTAACACGGCAACAGAACCAGCACTAAGACGCCCGGCCAATCAAGGTCACGAATCATTACAAAGCATTCGAACGCTTTCATGAATTATTTATTGGTAATAATAATAACTTATCAATGCATCAACGTAATGAAAGAGTGAAAGTTCTTGCCATGGAAATCTTCGCAGGTGTGCAGCGCCCTACTAAGTGCCCTGGTTGCCGGCGCCCTTGGCGGGTTTATCGGAGGCGGCGGCGGTGGCCTGGGTGGTGGTCTTGGCGGTGGATACGTCGGTGGAGGTGGTGTCGGGGGGCTATGGCGGAGGTTACGGTGGAGGTCTGGGAGGCGGCGTCGGCTTCGGAGGCCTTGGTGTTGGAGGCCTCGGAGGTGGCGGTGGCAACGTTGGTGTCGGAAGCAGCGTAGTCCTGCTGAACGGCGGCAGAGCGGGCGCCGGCAGGCCTGTGGCTGGACCGGCCTTCCTGGTCCGCACGGTGCACCACGTCTCTCAGGTTCAAGGCGGCGGAGCCATAGTAGCCCACTCTGGTCTCGGAGGCGTCGGCGGAGGCGTCGGTGGCGGAGGTGTCGGTCTCGGCGGTGGTCTCGGAGGTGTCGGAGGTGGTGTTACCTACGCCGGCACAGGATACGGAGGTCTAGGTGGAGGATACGGTGGATACGGAGGTCTAGGTGGAGGATACGGTGGATACGGTGGCTATGGTGGTTACGGAGGCTACGGTGGCTACGGAGGCTACGGTGGCTACGGTGGTACTGGCGGAGTGGTCGGCAAGGTTGTGGTCGTCAAGCACCACAAATGAGGGTCGAAGTCTAACGCCTGCAAGATTCAGTAAGTTCTGGAAGCTTTTTCCGCTCCCAATAAATAGGGAAAAGTGAGAGGCGCGGTACGAACATGAAGGAATCGGTAGGAGGGTAAGCTGTAAAATAAAACGCCAGAACAAGTCTCCTCCCTCCAAAACTGGCGTAGTATATCATATCTCTTTGTCATGCGACAGCGCGTATGTAGGGCAGACAAGTGTGTTAATGTGAGAGAGCGGGAAAACCAGTATTAACTTACCTGGCAAACACAGCTTTCACGGTGGCTGTGCACGATTCTTTGTTGATACGGGTATTCTGTTTGTTCACAAAGATACCTCTACTAGAGATGTGGTGGAAGCCTTTCACATTTTGAGAAAGGGAAGCAACTGTGTTAGTCACCCTGCTGTAGCCTTGTCTAATAAAGAGATGGGCCCGTTTAACGAGGGATAGCGTCGTCATTTATCCCACGTGCGAGTATGAGACAAGGTCTTTTATGCTTTTTGTGTATTTAAGAGCGTTTTTGACAATGAGCATGTGCACATGCTTGTTATGTAGCTTTAAAAAGCTAAATATTTCTTCTTGTAAACTCAATTGTAAGTACAACGACGTGTTGTGTCTGTTTCTTTCTTAGTCTCGTCTTTCGCGCTTTTGTTGAAGAACCATGCAATAAGTTCATGCATTATTTTGTCTTGAAACATCATACGGCTAAAATACTTATCACCGCGAAATACGCATTAGCTGATTCAAGTGCGGAGTAGTGTGCTCGATTGCAAACGTTAGGAAACTGTGCTCATGTTTCTTTTTGTTATTTTCAGAGTGAATAATTTTCCAGTAAAAGCCTGTACAGCGTCGGCCTCTGGTGGAAAGCGTCAGCAGCTTACAGGTGCCTTCTAGGTAGAAGAGATATGTACTCAACAGTGCAAATTGTGTTTGTTAATCGTGTAAATAAATGTTGGAGGGGACGTTGCTCCTCGGCTACGCAAAGAAGTTTTTCTCTCTTCATCAAACTCTTTTGTTCGTATATTCCGATAGCATTGCTCCAACACTGTTGCAGGGAACCTGCAGACGGTAGCCTGCCGGCCAACCAACGAACCAATAGCTTCGACACTTCAAATGCCACACTCACTTGTTCAATTTCCGAAAACGTCCCGTACAGTGACACCTTTTGTGAATATGGTTGATTTATAAACACTTGAGCTTGATCAGGTACAATTAATATTAACTATTAGTTTGCCGTCTTGCTATTTTTAAGTTCATTTTTAAATAACATAAATCCGCCGGGGTGCTATAAAAATTTTCATGGCTCCTGGTAAATGTATAAAATGCATTATATGTTCGATATGCCTACAACAAGCTTCGAACTTGCAAGCGTAATCGATGTAAGATATGCATCCTACAAGATATAAAGCTTTCCATTCCTTCCTATTATCTAACCTGTTACGTGCCATTGACCCGGGGTGTCATGCATCTGAATTGCTTGCTTTACACCTGCATGTAGCAGCGAAACTTGTCTTTGACGACAAAACACAAAGGGTCAAACAGAACTAAAAGGGACACCAAATTTCGTTCACTTCATGCAGAGGGAGAGCGACAACACCTTTATTATCAGCCGCGACGGCTCCCCATGTACCGTGGCGCCCACTGTTAGGGTGAACACGGCTCAGCGTGGCAGGGCTTTGCGCAGCGCCACTGCAGCCGCCGCGGCCGCGCATCGAATCGAAGTGGCGCAGGCGCACATGAACGCGCCGCTCTTATTGTACGACAGACAAGCAAGACCGGCGCTTGGCTACTACGGTACGACACGCTCGCGCGATGTAGCAGACGACGTAAAGCATCTCCCGTGTGTCGGTGAGCGCATGCGCCGCTACACTTCGATGCGCGGCCGCGCCGGCTGCACTGGCGCTGCGCGGAGCGCGGCCACGCTGAGCCGTGTTCACCCTAACAGTGGACGGCACTGTACAAGACACATTCATGATGAAGTCCCCCTTCATCATGAATTTCTTCGCGATGGAACTCGACATGTCCGAATGCGCGAGCTTCACTGCTGTATGTAACTGTGACTTTCTGAGATGTGCAACCGAATACCCTGTACCGCACAAAGCAAACAAGGGTGCAGCATCTACGGAAGCAAGCTTGCTTAAGAGGATGCTCGCTATTTCAAGCTCAATTTCCTATCACGGACACAGAAGCGATCGACTCCTCCCTGCGGTCATACCCTAGCGATGGCGATGAACTGAAGTCCTCGTTCGGAATTCCCAGAACGCTTCCCCTACGGTTCTCTGCACAGCCCACTGTGTTTTTATAAATATTCACAGCAGCCCGCGAACAACTGTAATGTATTTGTGTACATATAAGTGTCGCTCATACAGTTGAAACAAAATATTTAGAACATGTGCTCAGACAGGACGATCCTGGAATTTATCACCAGCTCTTTGGCCTGTATCGACGGGTGATTGTAACGGGCCCGGGTAGTTGACGCGAACTACATTGTGTGTTTTTCTTACGTGAGAATTCAATCAATTCAATTGAACTGAATCTTACTGTCTCACGAACAAAACAAACGTTTGGGACGATCTTTCTTGCCTCCTTCATATTTCCATTCATTCGTCATCCCATGTGTAGCAGGATGGCAAACATGGCGCTGTGCAAAACTCTGCAAGTATTATTGAACATTCTCTACTCTCTTTACTCGCCCTGGCTGCCAGCGATGTTCTGTTATCCACCCACGAGTAAGGAATATTTGCGGATACTTGCCATGTTCACTCGGTGGCTGTTGATGAGCGTATTGTTCCCGCCTGCTTGATGTATGAAACAACAATTCCTTTGAGCAGTCACATGGTACTTTTAAGAAAGCTGGCCCACCTGCTTTTTTCAATTGCCTCTGTTTTATGGCGGTTTTATTCAATCGTTTTGTTACTCATTCCGTCGGGCTCTGTTCGATCTGACCCAGGTAAGGTATCTGCCAGCACGTAAGTTTCGATTAAGGTAGCGTAAGTCGATTATGTTTACAACCAAACATTCTAAGCACATCTCCATCGTCAGTTTGCTCAAGCAGCTTCATATGAATTTCATCAGTGGCCATAAAACTACCGCGTCTCTCTCTTTTTCTCTCCTTGTGGTGATGCACATGTTTTTCCTTTTTTTTCTCGGCCTCTTCGTCGTTCGATTATTCCCCGAAATGAACCAGGCTTTTTACTGGGGGTGTGAAAGTGAGGGAGGGGGGCAATCTCAATGCTTCTGCTAATGGCATCCGCGATCGTGAGAAGGAGCAGCAGCATGCCGGCCGTGAGTCACGGAGGCCACGTGCTCTTTTCGACTGAATACAATACTCTCCGTTGAATGATGCATCAGTCATGCCTCCGTTACAAGCTACACTGATCGGCTTAAGGTGGGGTGAGACATTGCAAATGAGTTTCAAATTTTGGCTGTACAGCAGTGGTAGCGAAAGCTATATCTATAAAACTTGTAAGAAACACTGAAGATGGACTCAGGTGGCATTGGAGTACAAACTTAGTTTTAAATTGTTTTGGTGTTCTTTATTTTTCTTATCATAGCTGTTCTACAAACGTACTTTTTTCTTAAAGACTACAAAATGCAGAGCATTGCAACTTTATAAAAAGGTAACAACCAACGCTTTACAGAAGTGCTACTAAAATTGTGAATGGACAAGAAAACTAGATTTCTTGTGTCTTTTTTATGTTTGTCGATGCATGCATATTGCCACTTATGAATGGTTTTGCTAAAAAGATACAAATACACTTAGGCTACTGATTCTAGTTCCACTTAATTAAATATCACTACTTAAGACATATGAGAGCTTTTGTTTGTTTACGCAATTTAGATGCAGAGAAAAAAAGTACACAAAACTCCAAAAATGTTGTTTTGAGAAAAACGCATAGACCACGTCGGGATACAATGTGTCGAAAAAAAAGGACCCAAAATTATTTTTCAGACGCTGAGTACCCAAGTGTGATAAATTATCTGAAAGATAAAGAAACTATCAGATGACTGCAAAATCTCAAAATCGAATTTTTCGACCAAACTAAGTGTCCCCCCCCACCATAGGTCGGCGAACTCCCTCATGAGTCGACTCACTCAGACTCAGGCCGAGCCGTGAGTCTGAGTCTGAGTGAGTCCGGGTGAGAATATTTTGGTGAGTTTGAGTCCGAGTGAGTCCGGTTGAGAAAAATTTTAGTGAGTGTGAGTCCGAGTGAGTCCTAAGCTCAAAATGTATTTCTTGAGTAAGCCTGAGTGAGCTCTACAACATTTTGCCGGTCTACGGTTCGTTTTACGCAACTCAGCTTTACTATCAGCCTTACGTAGGTTCACGTTTATACTCACGCCGACTCACGCATACTTCAAAGCACCAGCGTTCATACGCCAGATCAATAATTATTCATCAGAGGCGTGAGTTACGGAGTAGGGGGGCGCCATGACTCCCCCCCCCCCCTCGCCCCGAAAAACTCTTTCCCGGGAATATTCGATAAAAATATTTCATGTGAGTTATCTCTTTAAAAAAAAGTCCTTACTGGATTGCAACCACTGACAAGGTAGGATATGAAAAGGCGCCAAGTACAGCACCGATTACGCAAGATATTGGTGTTAAAGAGCATTTACACCAAGTTCGAAGAAGCCAATCGCACGCTAATAGACCATTGAGTCGGCTCACTCAGACTCACTCAGACTCGGATGGAGCCGTGAGTCTGAGTGTGAGTGAATCCGGCTGAGAAAAATTTTTGTGAGTCTGAGTCCGAGTGAGTCCGGCTGGGAAAAATTTTGTGAATCTGAGTCCGAGTGAGTCCAGTTGAGGAAGGAAGAGTTTGGTGAATCTGAGTCCGAGTGAGTCAAGGGCAAAACATATTTCATGAGTGAGTCTGACTGAGCTCCACATGTTTTTCCGACCTGTGCCCCCCACCTTAACATCTAAAGAGAATGGTGACCCTATTTGCCACCGCATGACTCTCTCGCGCGAACCCGTGCCCCAAATCTCAGGCGGGCGCCAAATCATGGCATCTTACGCCCCAGGCCAACCAACAATCTCAACATTCGTTAACGTATTATTGTATATCAATGAGACGTATACACACGACTGAATTGCACTCATACACATTGCAAAGAGCCTTGATAGGGCTTCTATAGAATAACTTACCCTCGAAAGTCTGGTCATCTTAATTGAGGTACAACGCCGAAATTTCCAAGCTGAAAGTTTGAAAGCTTCAAAGTATTTTTAACATAATATATTGTATACGATTACGAAAAACACGCTTTTGGGACCCACTAAATTCGTTAAAGGGTCCCTACCGAAGTTATCAGCAGAAAAAAAAAAACATCTATAGCAGCAATAAATATGTTCATTGTAATAAGGTGAAACAAAAGTGTCTGAAATACGTAAAACAAACAGTTACAGTTCAAAAGAGAATATAGCACAAACTACAAATCTTTCCAGCAATATTTATTGCTAAAACACGTCTTAGGAGTCAAAATGGAGAGTGTCACCAAGTTTGGGCTGTACTACACATTCTCAATAAGGGAGTGGTTTAACTTTTTTTTTTAATGAATGCAACGTTGTTTGACTGGTCAAGTTACAATCAAGCTTATTCCAAAGAGATGTATACATCTTTGAATTTAAGTGTACACCGACCGTAATTAGTATATATCTCAGGCAGGGTAAAATGACAACGCGATACATTTGCAGCAGTTCGAAGTGAGTGGTGAAGCATGACTGTTGTGAAGAGGAGTTTGTACTTGATTAATTGGTGCATGATTGAGGTAATGTTGCATGTCGCGAGATCCTAAATATGGAGCCTGTTGAGGCTTTTAAATAAATCTTCATTCGTCATGAGTGAATAGAGGGGGGGGGGTGCAATAACGCGGAGAGCTCTTTTCAAGGCGAAAGCCTTTAAATTCCCATGCTCACGTCCATCCGTCCGTCCGTCCGGTGTCCGTCCGGTGTCCGTCCGGCGTCCGTCCGTCCTTCTTTCCGTCCGTCCGTCCGTCCGTCCGTCCGTCCGTCCGACCGTCCGTCCGTCCGTTCGTCCGTCCGTCTGTCTGTCTGTCTGTCTGTCTGTCTGTCCGTCCGTCCGTCCGTCCGTCCGTCCGTCCGTCCGTCCGTCCATCCGAGCTCTGGCACGGAGCCAGGTGGCCGCCGGGGTGCGCAATCGGACGCCGGTCGCGTCGGACTCTTCAGCGCTCGCGCTTTGCTTGCGCAGCGTCGCTGTGCCCAGCCTTTGCAATCATTTTGACCGACGCCGTCTCAATGGACACAGGCGTCCACGGAATGCACTTTCGAATTTACAAAGGGCCCGTCAATTTAAGCGCTCGAACGCGGATGCCGTTTGCGCGATGCGCAAAGCGCGAGAAAATACTAACGCATGCGAACGGAGGAAGATTAGTCTCACGTCTCGCTGCGATTATCCCTATATAGTAATTAATTTGAGAATGAAGAAACGCGTATTATTGGTTGAGAGGCAAGTATATTCGTCATTTAGAAAGCACAAGCAAGTCATATGAAGTTTTAAATCCGAAGCATTTTTTGCATGCACTTTGAACGTTTCTATCTATCTATCTATCTATCTATCTATCTATCTATCTATCTATCTATCTATCTATCTATCTATCTATCTATCTATCTATCCATCCATCTATCTATCTATCTATCTATCTATCTATCTATCTATCTACCTACCTACGTCTGGGTTCTCTCTTGATCACCTCCTTAAGTTGAGGTCGACCGAAATTAGCATGGGAGGGTAAGAGGATTTGACGAAAATGTCTGGCTAGTCTTGACTTGAATAACGTAAAAATCCCGTCGCGTAAGTCGTCAGACTCATTTCTCCAGACACGTGTGGCTTATACCCGTAAAGCATGGGCCTCGGTATAGCTATGAGCCACAGGTGTTGACAATTTATATCTACCCAGGAACGGCGAGGCGAGACATTCTTAGTTAAAATGCGAGAGCGTTAAGGAAAACTGACATCGGCGGCGTTGACCTGACGAATGCAAGAATAGAAGTCAGAGTCCCAGCGGGAATCGAACCCAAGCATTCTGCGTGGCAATCAAGTATTCTACCACAGAGCCACGTCAGGTCTCACAACTGCTTAGGATGAAGACCCATGCAGGCGTAATGTTGGCGAATGGCGAAACGTCAATTGTGGTTGCAGTTCTGCCTATATAATTTTATAAACATTACATATGTCCGTCCGTCATATGAGTCAGGCGTCATGTCGGGTTAACGTCAATTGTATACTTAAGCGCCATCCACTGCAGTTGGTTTACGTAGCACTATCCAGGGCTACCATCCTCGCCATAGAAGCGCTGCACATCTGGTGTTGGTAATACTCATGTTTCTGTTGGCATCGTTACGCAACTGTAAACAACTGGCTATATCAAACATATGCGACTGTTCATCATATGTCTGCGCGTTCAACATTTGTACATATATTTAGCGTCATTTCGTTAAGTTTCGCTCAATAAAAAAATTGCAACCCAGTCATGTTACCTCTGCATGCTTCGCGTGATATCGATTCCCATGGTACTAGGGGTCTGCTGAATGTTTTGTTAACTACAGAGCGCACATGAAGGCGACATTTTAAGTGTTTGTCGATTAAAACGCGAAAAAAGCTTTGTCTCGGTAGAATGTCTTATGGGATGGTTATTGTAAATGACGCCAGAATGAATAGTTGCTTTCTTTTTTCTTCAGAGTGAAAAAATCTCTTTTTTTTTTGCCAACGAACGCACGAATGATTCACACGAATACTTATATACAGGAAGTAAACAAAAACAGAACATAGAAGGAACCAAGATCATATAATACATAAAAGTAGATCATACCCAATGTAATTTCACAAACTCGGAGAATAATTTCTTCAAGTGCGTTTTTTTTTTTGAAGCCGCAGAAAAAATCTTGAGGAAGTTCATTGAAAATTTTAGGAATATGTACATTTCTGCGCGCTTCTCCATATCTGGTAGAAGGCGTCGGTACAGTAACGTACAATTTTTTCTCTTAGTGGTCGAAGAGCAACATATGACACTTTGAAATTATGACACCACCTGTGTCGCAGAATAAAGGTTCTGGTAAACAAACCCTGGAACATACAAGATCGTATTCCATGAAAAATAGTATTGGTATCTAACCTACACTTTTTAGGCAAAACTTGAATAGAATATTTCTAAGTAAACTGTCTATACGCATTTTGCAGCGCTCTAAGTAAAATGCGAAAATTGTAATACCATATCTCAGAACACTATATGCTAGCGCGTGAACTATCATTTTCCTCACTGGTAGAAGCACCCAACCCTTTATGTTAAAAAGCAGACATGCAAAACTTCTCAGTTTGTACCATATAACTGCCACGCTGTGCTGCCAAGACATGACGCTCTGAAAAATAACACCGAAGTATCTGAATGTCTCAACACTTTCTACTGCGGTACATTTCCATGGATTGCAATGCTTGGTATGAAGAAAAATTGGCATATATTTTTTGTATTATTGATGGGCTTCGAAAGCAAATGAGTTTGGCTTTCTTTTCATCGACAATTAAGCACTTTTCTTCCAAACATAGGATTGAATTATGAAATGCACAGCGAAAAGCATTAATAGCTTCTTTATAACGTATGTGACGTCTTAGTAGCACCGTATCATCTGCATGCTGATACACATTAGCTTCAAAAATTCCTGCGGGAAAGTCAGTCATAAATAAATTGAATAACAGTGGTGACAACACCGATCCTTGTGGCACACCAGCTGTAACATATTTTCTATTGCTAATGACTTCTCTACCTTCCTTAACCGCCTGTGACCTCTCCTGGCAGATAATTATGGAGCACATGATAAAAAGGCCCCCTGAAACACCCAAACGAAATAGCTTTTCTAACAAAATGGCATGATTCACAGTTTCGAACTCTTTTGTCCAAATCCAAAAACAAAGCACAGCAAAAGAGGTTCTTGTCTAGACCCGAATATATTTCATCGCTAAAGCCTTCTAATAATGTTACAGCACTGCGATTTGCAATGAATCCAAATTGCCGGGGTGTTAGTACGGAAAATAATAATAATAATAATAATAATAATAATATTAATAATAATAATTCCTGGGGTTTTACGTGCCGAAAACCCGATATTGGTTATGAGGGACGCCGTAGTGGAGGGATCCGGCAATTTTGAGCCAGCCGGTTGTTCTTAAACGGACACCTAAATCTAAGTACACGGGAGGGCCTCTGACGTCTCGCTTCCATCGAAATGCGGCCGCCGTGGCCTGGATTCCATTCCGCGACCTTCAGATCAGCAATCGAGCATTATAACCACAAGATCAGCGCAGCGGATGATAGAAAACAGTACAGTCACAATTATTTTAGTTTTAAAAGGCACCATTTAAAGGACACTTTAGATTTAAGACGCATTACAGGGAACGCCCGTGCAGCTAGCGTTTCAAGAGCCGGACTTGTCTCCGTCAGACGATGTCCTCCCATGATCACCAATGTCTTGTTTTGGCAACTATGCTTCCTGAGACATTCCACACTCGAAGGTTTCTCATCGCTTCAAGCATTAAGCCTCTCCTTAATCTGTCTTGTTTGTAACTATGCAACAGAATTTGTCCAGGTCATTTCGTCCGTGCTTGGCGAGAGGCATGCCCTATCATCACGACAAAGCTACAATCACCAAAAGCATGAAGATTATGAACAAATTAGCTACAAACTTTGCAGCGCCGGACAACAAACGTTACTTTGTTGTTTGGTGAGTCGGCGACCCACTATTGCATTGCACTGACTCAGGTCGCTGACTTTATGACTACGCTACCACGGCATCAGAGAACGCGGCCAGCATATTTTAAGCTTCAAAATTCACTTATTGCTATGTCGTTCATTGATATACTCGAGCGTACTTTGTGGGAACTATGTGCTAACTTCATGACTTAGACTGACAGAGCTAAACATGATCCCAATTCATCCAGCTGCCCCGTCCAGACTGGCTTTCTTCGTGAGATCAGTTCGATTACGTCAAAGAGAAGCTAGAATGACAGAAAAGAGCACTAGCATTATTCATCTGGTCAATAAAAAAGTACTTGATTTGATTTGAGTGATTGATTTATCGCAACACATGTGATCGGAGTCGAAGGCAAGAGCCATTTAAGAATGGCGTGAGGTAGTCCTTCACCCCCCGTGCTGGCAAAGACAGAAGCTGACGTACAAGCATTTCGTTAACACTATTGGGGCATACACTTTTTGATAAACCATTTTAAACGCAACATGTCATTTGGAATAAACCCCCCAAAATGCTCATATTTACTTGCTACCCTGCACAGAATGTCATGTATTTGCATACATTATATTCACATCAGCGTGATGCCCCAGTACAACACTTCATTAAAACTTTAGCATTGAATTAGTGTTATTTTAAGTAAACAATTATGTAAGAACCGATAATTTTACACGAAAAGTTCAGGCTGGGAATAAACCGTGCAGATCATATAAGTTTACATTCGCGAATATGAGTTTTGTTATTAACTTTATTTTAGGGGTCGAACTTGTCATTTTTTGTGTTTGTGTGTTTAGAGATCAACACACATCATTGGGAGAGGCCTTTGTCCTGTAGAGGACATAAATTAGACCAAGATCACAATTACGATAAGAAGCGCTTGATCATGGTGATTATTCCATCTGTTGAATCACATGATAACAAACACAAATGATAACAGACAAAATTATTCTCGGGGCCAGCAAGGTGACAAGAGCGCAAAGAAATAGCATATCAAGTTCCTATACAATGTGGAGGCATCTCACGTAGCGGTAAAATACTACGAGATGTGTTAAAGCGGTCATCTGCAGAATGTTTTTCGTAATATGAAACATCACTCCCAGTTCGACTGAGCATCGATCATATATATCTTTCTCCCGTCAGGTTTCGACGATTCAGATTGCATACGTTTTTACAACGCCGTACCGCATGCAGGAACAAGGCATTCCAAAATTAAGCGCGAACCAAGGTTCTGCAATTTCTCTAGAACAAAACGACGCAAGAAACCAACTAAACTTACCGTGGTTCGTCTCCTCTTGTGAATTTCGCGTGATGCATGTAAGCTCTCGCGCGTGTTCCACTACACAGAGTGATATGGAGTGTTACAAAAATCTTGTGCATCCTGGAACTTAAGGTTGTGTCAGGAATTTTTCAGGAAGCTGGCTACGTGGTATATTTCAGGATTCCACGAAAAGAAACCCTAAAGTTATTTATAAGCCTTCATATTTCATCCCGAAGGACATCGAACAGAACTCAACCTGTCGACAATCAAGATGACCGACAGTGCCAACTAATAATTGGCCATGCATTTAAAAATAAGTGAACCAGAAAACAGAACACCTCAGTGCTGTGACATACAGCTCCCTTTGCAGTTGTAGTCTGCTGCTACAACTTACACTTTCTGATCTGCAAGCTTTGCAAGTTTGAAATTCCAATGTCATAATTTAAACAGGGTAGAGAAGCGGACATTTTGCGTACGCTCTACGAGCCATTACCCACTGGGCATTGTCTCGATAACGGTCCCCTTCAGTCGCACCGATGCCCTCGATTCTTCTAAACAAACGTAACCAAACAATTCGACGCGGTCGCGACCAGCAAGCGATGCACGCGACTCTGATGTAATCGAACGGGAGCGGACTCGCGCTGCTCCCCCACCATGTTGCGTGCATCGCCGCGAGCGGCCTTTCCTATATCATCAAGTTGCTCACGCCACCGACACCATCAGGGCTTGCGTTATAATACCCTTGTTTCGAGTAGCCCAACGCTGCTGGTGCACAGTAAGCGAACAAGCGTAATCCATTCGGCTAGGAAGAAACAAAAGAAAATTGACAAACGACTAGGCGCTCGAGACAATTTATGTGGGCTCCTGAAGTCGAGAAAGCAAAAGTGACCGCTCTGCTGGCGATCCGGAACGCGGGGAGGCGCATCTGCAGCTTCTCGGATACTCTATAACGTATACCGGTTCTTTTGTTTTCGTTTACCGCCGGCCGCAGCATTGCATTCTCCTCTCCTCAGTGCAGCGTCCAGTGTTTTAGATGTAGATAAGAGTAAAGGGGGTGCGTCTTTGTGCGCATTTCACTGCTCCGGTCAGCGAGAAGGCGCAGTTTGGATGACTGAGAAAGCCTACTCGGAGGGGATGGTCCCAGAGCGGTAAGCTTTGTTGCTGCTCTTACTTTCCATCCCGGAAGGAGAGGTTGACCACCGGAAGCTGCGCCGTTACTGGGAGCCCAAATGAAACGACGTATCGTCGCACCCCTGGCCTCGCCTGTGACGTAAGAAGAAAGAAGCCACGGGTGTCCCCTCTCGTCGGGGGGTATATAAGCGCTGGCTAAGCGGCGAGCTAGTACCAAAGCCTTCCGAGGCCTTTCAATCCCTTGTGCTCGAGTTAGACCGAGATCACGCAACCATGAACGGCCTGGTAAGCGACCGTCCACAGCGAGAATACTGGATGTAATGTTGGTTTGTGATTGCGCTAAGTGTGGAATACCTCACTTGCTTGAATTGTTTTCCCAGGATGCGCCAGGAGGATACCTACATACGTTAACATAAGGTTCATGTAAACCTTACGGAGTATTTGGCATGCGGATGCGTACACAGCATGTTGCCTTGGTGGGTAGAAACGGAAGATAAATAAGGCGAGAGAAGGGAAGATCTCGCTGAGGCCCATGCAGGCTCGGTATATTAATTTTTTTCTGGAAAGTCGTGGCACTTGTCCCGTCTTCATTTTATACTCAAAGATCGCAGTATTTTCCGAGTTCGCGTTCCTGCTTTTTTAACGTTAGATTAGGCGGTTTTAAAGGCCTGGTTCCTGAGAATCATTGAGGAGCTGCCATTGTCTGTCTCACAAAGCCACACGTTCCCTGAGGTTGCGCTAGCTAAGACTTGTGATGCCACCTTCTGGCAACAGCGAGTAGCCGTTCAGCGAGGATTGTCGCCTGTCGCCCGCTACTTTGGAACACGGGACAACATTCCTGGTAATCTGCATTCCATAGCGGATGGCTGCCACTGGCACGAGTTACGGGCGTGCCGCCCTAGCAGGAGCTATAACTAAGAAGAGTCGAAGGCAACTTCTCTCTCTTTCGTTTAAAAAACCAGGCAGCGAACTATGCTGTTTGCTGCCCTGATGAAACCCAGCAACAAGTGTGATCTGTCTGCAAATTTCGGGAAAAGATTTAGTATCGGTAAACCTAATTATTTTTTTATAATCTTGAGCCAGTACTAGCCATGCATGGGATAAGATAATCAAAATAATTTACAACTTCAGATTAATTGGTTGAATAACGTATTCTATGGTTGTTCATGCTCTAAGATGTAAATGAAAAACATTCGCCAAACCGATCTGGATTGTTACAACGATCACGCCGCAAAAACGACTATTGTGAAACTACCTTCTCCCTAATGAGCATCTCTATGCAAGTGCCTGATTGAGCTGAACAAACAGGGATGGCTAAACTTCAGTGAGCTGTATAGGTATAAATTAGTAAACGTGATGCATGTCCGATGAATTATGTCGTGAATGAGCCGGAACTACGGAACATGGTGTACAGCGTGGTAGCAACGTCCAAAAGCGTACCTCGGAAAAAGCTGTTAACATTAGCGATCACGAAATGTAACTTTCGTCTAGTCGACAGATTTCACTTTTTTTTTCATTATTGGGTCCACATGTCTTACATTTCTTATCCTCTGCTAGAAAACCCAAAGATGTTGCAAGTTGCATACTTCGCAAGCAAGTTTGCGACTCTGTTTCTCGAACGTCCACCCGCCTTGGTGGTCTAAGGGTTATGGTGATCAAATACTGACCCAGAGGTCGCGGGGTCGAATCTCGTCCACGGCGGCCGCATTTTGATGGAGGTGAAATGCTAGAGACTAGCGTACTTCGATTTAGGTGTACGTTAAAGTACCCCAACTGGTCTAAATTTCCGGAGTCTTCCGCTACGGAATCCCTAATCATCATATCGGGGTTGTGGGATGTAAAAGCCCAATATTTATAATTATTCATGAACAACACACTTCAGTCATCTTGACAACATTCGGTTGCAGGTGCACACCATCCTGTTCAGTGCCCTTTTCGGCAGCGCCCTTAGTGGATTCCTCGGCGGAGGCGGCGCTGGAGGTGGTGTCGGTGGAGGCTACGGTGGTGGTGGTCTTGGAGGTTACGGTGGGGGGTGGTCTCGGAGGTTACGGTGGAGGGCTCGGTGCCGGTGGTCTCGGAGGAGGAGGAGGCCTTGGTGTCGGAGGCCTCGGAGGAGGCGGTGGCAACGTGGGTGTCGGGAGCAGCGTAGTCCTGCTGAATGGTGGCCGTGCGGGTGCAAGCAAATCGGTGGCAGGGCCAGCGTTCCTCGTTCGCACGGTGCACCACGTGTCTCAGGTTCACGGCGGCGGAGCCATTGTGGCGCACTCTGGTCTCGGAGGTGTTGGCGGAGGTGGCATTGGTGGAGGCGCAGGCATTGGAGGTGCCGGACTCATCGGTGGTGGTGCCGGTGGTCTCGGAGGAGGTTACGGAGGCGGCGGATACGGAGCTGGAGGCCTCGGTGGAGGCTACGGAGGCGGAGGATACGGTGCCGGAGGCGGTGGAGTAGTTGGCAAGCTGGTGCTAGTCAAGCATCATAAGTGATTCCTGCCGTTCACGTTCTTTCTTGTTTAAGCACATGAAGGTACGCATTGTTTGTAAGTCTGATTGCGCTTATCGTGTCCACTTCGTAACGTGTGTCCTCTTTACTTCTTATGTCGCAGTAACTGTAGCGCAGTATTTTAATCATGCAAAACCAAAAACCCCAATGCTTCATTTTGCTGATGTTTGTAAGTCTCTTATAGGTGTGCGCACATAGGGCAGATGGCACCCCTCCCCTTAATACCGCATCTTTGCGCTGCGTTCTAATGAGTGGGAGGTTGTTTGGCGGAGACCCTCCGGTGAAATTTCACCCACCTCAACCCTCTCTCCTCCCCGTAATGCAGCTGTGGTGAGAGTGTTCACCCACCTAGTGCCTCACATTGAAATAATACGCTATGCACGCAGGACATAACTTTGAAAACATATAACTAGAGGGCTCTTTAATGGTTACTCAGTGCGCTCAGCTCGTATGACATTTTTACTATTCTGGATGTGACACACTCACCCTGAACTGCTCTTTTTTGCTTGAAAGCAGCAGTGCTGTCTTCTGCCTTTATTTCGTCATTGTAATCATTGTACTATTCATAAGGCCGACCCACTTGGGGAGTCAATATAGTTGCTATAGTCAGTTTTTGCTACATTGATGAGTCGTCTACCTTATTTTTGTCGAACTGTTGATACACTAATGCGAATAGTGGTAGTGAAGAGTGTGATTTCAGTTCACTTTACGGTGAGAGTGACAATCCTTATCATTTGCTAGGATGAAGTGAAGCCACCTCAACACTGCAGCGTCCTTCTCCACTCAAGAGTTTCCACTCCACCAGCTCTTTCACCTCAGTCGACCAAGTGACGGAAACTACGAATCACGCCGCAAATAGGTTCAAAATGTATGCTGACCGGGAACTCGTTTCCCGATTATAAAACTGTGATTTACTCAAAATACAGTCTCACCGACTCTCACTTTGTTTCTCTGGAGTTTTCATTCCGCGTACAACACCGATTGTGAAGCTGTTCATTGCCAAACATCGACCGACAAACGTGTATCATAACAGGACCAATGTGATCAACATAGGCGTGCGCAGGGTTCCCCTTCAAGGGGGGGGGGGGGGGCTGTCGAAGGTTCTTCGCAGCGCCCCCCCCCTCCCTACTATGTCAATGTGTGGGGCTGAGTTCGCCCCCCCCCCTCTTAGATGTCTGCCCCCCCCCCCCCCCTGCCACCTTGAGTGCACGCCTATGGTGATGAGAGACATACTCGAGAGACAAAGTGGCACAGACGTTAGCGGTGTATAGTTCTGACTGAGAGGTTGAAATGGGCTAGTTGGTAGGTCGTCGAACCGGATAAAAACCAGTGAGAAATACAAGACACAGTGAATGTAGACGACGGCACGGGATGGCCCGCTTGTCCCTCCCTTTTCTTTTCACTGTGTGTTGTGTTTCCCGCTGGTTTGTATCCGGTTTTATAGTTCTGACTACTTACGCTGCCCAAAATATACTATCTCCTTCTACCACACTCGAAGGGTAGTGATAGAAGATATTAACTCTTGGTAACAGTATATTTCGGGCAGCTGTGGTAGAAGAAGACCGTATATTTCGGGCAGCTAAAATAACAGTATATTTTGGGCAGAGTGTGGCAGAGATGGAAGATGGAAGATTTGAAGGCGAAAGCCTGTCGCACTCTTGGTAACGCATTGAGTTATAAAATCGGGACCAGAATTTCTGCATATTAAAACAAGCCGCAGTGTTCGAGACTCGCATCAAATTACCTTGACGTTCTTAGTAGGCTGCAATGTTCCTGAAGCTTACTGCACCTTACGTGGTATTCCATTGTCTCCAAATCAACCAAAAGGACCAAGCAGGGTTTCGTACAGGGATACTCAACAATAGACCATATTCATACGATCCATCAGGTGATAGAGAAGTGCGCGGCATACAACCAACCCCTACACATAACCCTTCATAGATTACGAGAAGGAATTTGATTCGGTCGAGATATCAGCTGTCATGCAGGACACTGCGGAATCAGGACATTCACGAAGCCTATATGAACATACTAGAAGACATTTACAGCAAATCCGCAGCCACCGTAGTCCTCCAAAAACTAAGCGACAGAATCCCAATTAAAGAAGGGTGTAAGGCAGGGAGGCACGATCTCCCCAGTGCTATTCACCGCTTGTTTAGAGGAGGTTTTTAGGGCCCTAGATTGGAAAGAGTTAAGGGATAAGAGTTAATAGAGAGTATCTTAGTAACTTAGTATCTTAGTATCTTAGTATCTTAGTAACGGGCTACTCGTAAGTGGACGTGGAGGAGTCCTAATGGCGAAACTAAAAAATGAAATAGACTTCATAATGTGTGCCCACCCGGGCATTGTACAGGATGTGGAAGTAGTTAACAAGATCCGATGCAGTGACCACAGAATGGTAAGATCTCGAATTCACCTAGACTTGAGGAAGGAACGGCAGAAACTGATCCGCAAGAAGCCGATTAATGAACTAGCTCTGAGAGGGAAAGTACAGGAATTCAGAGTTTCACTTCAGAATAGGTACGCGGCTTTAACCGAGGAAACCAACCTTAGCGTTGACGCAATGAATGATAATCTGACTAGTATCATTAAGGAGTGTGCAGTGGAAGTCGGGGGTACAGTCGTTAGACAGGACACTGGTAAGCTATCCCAAGAGACGAAAAACCTCATTAAGAAACGTCAAACCATGAAAGCCTCAAATGCAACAGACAAAATAGAGCTGGCGGAGCTTTCCAAGTTAATCAATAGGCGTAAAGTAGCCGACATAAGAAAGTATAATATGGAGAGAATTGAGCATGCTATAAAGAACGGAAGAAGCCTCAAAGCTATGAAGACAAAACTGTGCATAGGCAAAAATCAGATGTATGCATTAAGGGACAAGGAAGGCAAGGTCACAACCAATATGGATAGAATAGTTGAGGTGGCGGAAGAGTTCTACAGAGATCTGTACAGCAGCCGAGACAGTCAGGATGATAACGTAAGAAGCAATAATAGCCCAGAGGAATCGGACATCCCACCAGTATTTACAGGAGAAGTAAAGAAAGCCCTAAAGGGAATGCAAAGAGGCAAAGCCGCTGGTGAGGATCAGGTAACATCAGACCTGTTAAAAGACGGTGGAGAGATTGTGTTAGAAAAACTAGCCACCCTGTATACGAAGTGTCTCTCTACGGGGACGATACCAGATTCTTGGAAGAACGCCAACATCATCTTGATCCATAAGAAAGGGGACGTCAAGGACCTGAAAAACTACAGGCCCATCAGCTTACTGTCCGTTGTCTACAAGCTATTTACAAAAGTAATTGCTAACAGAATTAATACGACATTAGAGTTCAATCAACCAAAGGACCAGGCAGGATTTCGTACAGGCTTCTCAACAACAGATCATATTCATACTATCAATCAGGTGATAGAGAAATGCTCGGAATACAACCAACCCCTATACATAGCCTTCATAGATTACGAGAAGGCATTTGATTCGGTGGAGACATCAGCAGTCATTCAGGCACTGCGGAATCAGGGCATCGACGAAGCGTATATAAACATAATGGAAGAAATCTACAGCGGATCCACAGCCACTATAGTCCTCCATAAAGAAAGCGACAGAATCTCAATAAAGAAGGGCGTACGGCAGGGAGACACGATCTCTCCCCAATGGCTATTCACCGCGTGTTTACAGGAGGTTTTCAGGGCCCTAGATTGGGAAGAGTTAGGGATAAGAGTTAATGGAGAGTATCTCAGCAACCTGCGATTCGCTGATGACATTGCATTGATGAGTAACGCGGGAGACGAATTACAGCTTATGATTACTGAACTGGATACGGAAAGTAGAAGAGTAGGTCTGAAAATTAATATGCATAAAACTAAAGTAATGTGGAACAATCTTGGCAGAGAACAGCGCTTTGCAATAGGTGGCGAGACACTGGAAGTTGTAAAGGAAGTACGTCTACTTAGGACAGGTAGTAACCGCGGAGCCGAACCATGAGAGAGAAATAACTAGAAGAATAAGGATGGGATGGAGCACATTCGGCAAGCATTATCAAATCATGAATGGTAGTCTACCACTATCCCTCAAGAGGAAGGTATATAACAGCTGCATCTTACCGGTACTTACCTACGGAGCAGAAACCTGGAGACTTACAAAAGAGGGTTCAACTTAAACTGAGGACGACGCAGCGAGCGATGGAAAGGAAAATGATAGGTGTAACCTTAAGAGACAGGAAGAAAGCAGAGTGGGTCAGGGAACAAACGGGGGTTAAGGATATCATAGTTGAAATCAAGAAGAAGAAATGGATATGGGCCGGGCACGTAGCACGTCGGCAGGATAACCGCTGGTCATTAAGGGTAACTGACTGGATTCCAAGAGATGGCAAACGCGTGAGGGGGAGACAGAAAATTAGGTGGGTAGATGAGATTAAGAAGTTTGCAGGTATAACGTGGCAGCAGAAAGCACAGGACCGGGTTGATTGGCGAAACATGGGAGAGGCCTTTGCCCTGCAGTGGGCGTAGACAGGCTGATGATGATGATGATGATGATGATCTTAGTAACATGTGACTCGATGATGACATTGCATTGATGAGTAACTCAGGGGACGAATTACAACTAATGATTACTGAATTGGGCACTGAAATTAGAAGAGTAGGTCTGAATATTAATATGCATAAAACTAAAATAATGTGCAACAGTCTCGGGAGAGAACAGCGCTTTGCGATAGGTTGCGAGACACTGGAAGTTGTAAAGGAATACGTCTACTTAGGACAGGTAGTAACCGCGGAGCCGAACCATGAGAGTGAAATAGCTAGAAGAATAAGGATGGGCCGGAGCACATTCGGCAAGCATTCTCAAATTATGAATGGTAGTCTACCACTACCCCTCAAGAGGAAAGTATATAACAGCTGCACTTTACCGGTACTTACCTACGGAGCAGAAGCCTGGAGGCTTACAAAAAGGGTTCAACTTAAACTGAGGACGGCGCAACGAGCAATGGAAAGGAAAATGATAGGTGTAACCTTGAGAGGGGCAGGAATAGAGCAGAGTAGGTCAGGGAACAAACGGGGGTGAAGGATATCATAGTTGAAATCAAGAAGAATAAATGGACATGGACCGGGCACACAGCGCATAGGCAGGATAACCGCTGGTCATAGAGGGTAACTCACTGAATTCCAAGAGAAGGTAAACGCGTTAGAGGATACAGAAAATTAGGTGGGAAGATGTGATTAAGAAGTTTGCAGGGTATAAGGGGGCAGTAGAAAGCACAGGACTGGGTTCATTGGCGGTACATCGGAGAGGCATTTGCCCTGCAGTGCGCGTAGTCAGGTTGACTGATGATGATGCTGAAGATGATGAAGAATTACCTCCGGGATCGGCCCAACGTTGAACTTTCGACGATGTCACTCGACGACGCCATCATGTGACGTCATGCACTGACGTCATCATGCGTCGTCACGATTATCCCATGATGACGTCACAAATTCTGGCCAATCGGTGACTTCATCATGTCATTTGACGAAATCACTAGCTCAGAGCAGGCTACGTGGATATTTTTCACAGGGATCGCAATTCTCATAACTTCTCGCAATGTCTCGCGGAGAGAAGCGCCAGCATATCCACGTAGGGTTCTAGCCTTTAAAAAAGAGGAGTGTCCGCGAACGACATAAAGTCCGACATACAAAATTCATCCGTTGGGAGTAGTTGTCTCATCTATCCCGTAGGCCCGTACAGCTTATGAACTTCGTGAGAATGTATACCTTTCTGTGAGATTTTCCTTTCGTTCCCCGAGTGTTGTCAGCCACTGCACAGGTCACTCGTTTGCAATATTCTTTCGCGATTGCGAGCCATTGTCCACTCTGACAAGCACGGCACAAAACCACTTGTTTTAGGGGCTACCTTTATTCGAATAACGTATAGAAAGGATGCCCTATATATGCCTGCTGAATCGGGTCTCGATTCTGCGGAAACAGAAATTATGGTGTGCCTCCTGGAACGGCCTGGGGCGCGACAAACAGCTTGTCGAACCTGGTAGTGCCTTCAGCTAAGGGGGTCATCTGTAACAATATCTAGCAGGCTGAAGTTAAACGAGTGCTAGCTGTCCGCTCAGGAAGCGTGCACGAATGCGCATGTCACGTTTAAAGCCGGTTGAACTATTGCGGGCTTTTCATAGGCCTCTACAGTCAATGTGTAAAGGGGTAAGCACCGGCGCTCAAGGGCATACTGTAAACGGCGTGGCTGCACCTGCTTGAATTTCGCTGCTCCACTGCGTACAAAATATGCCATCCGAGATGCAATGTTTCGAGACGAAATATCCCTTGCCACCACCGCTCTTTCTTTTTGTATATATTTGTCGGGAGGCAAATACCGCAATCTAGGTTGATGACGAGAGTGGAATGCTGAAGGCACCTGTTTCGAATGCCGCCACTAAGGTTGTATTTTTCCTGCCACAAGCCCGCTTATTTTTTGCTCTCGCCGACCTACTTTTCTTGTTTGTGACACAGGTTGAAATTTTTATGCCTCGTAACAAATAAAATGCTCAAACACTTCGGAAGCTTCAAGGCTAACAGGGAGCATTCATATGGGCACTTTTTTCAAAGCGTTGCCTTTTATATCATATTCTTTTGTCATCACAATAAACGTTGAGAAGCCAAGATCATATGAGCTTCATGCCTAACAGGTGGCTGTCGCAGTGGCCCGGTGTGCATGCATTGGGGATGTTGCAAAGTAGTGCTTTAACTTCGCCCGTTCCCGTACTTCAGCGCTGTTTTTGTATGCTACGCTGTCGGGTGCGGAATCCTCGGAGTGTGTCTACATTCAACGATGTTTCGAAGCAACCTGTTAGCGCCTGACATGGGATTCCTCATGTCCAATACTGCGACGCGAGAAGTGCGGTAGGCTGTGTTGTCACTGCGGTCATTCAAAAGCCTTTTGACAAGCACGTTATTTTTCTCTGAAGGGGATGCACTTCGTGTAATTATCTAGAGACAGTCTAAGTGTAACAGCGCATTTATCGAATGTGCCATGTCTCCTCACAAAAAAGGTAAGATGGATGTTTTCCTTTTGTGCCTTTTTGAGGCGCTAAAGTAGTCTACTGTGGGTTCCTGTAGTTGCCGTCAGCGTCATTTCAAATACTCATCGCTTTGTTTGAGACAATATAATACGCACCTCATTCGGTGTGCAGTGGCAGACTACCGTTGTTGGACATTAGACGAAAGAGCCACACCACATGTCATGAAATATTGTTCCATACTTCTCGAAAGTGAGGCACTGTGGTTGCCCATCCCGTAATCTCTTCAAGGGGTGGGAAGGGGGTCCGCCAAGTCAGCTATAGTTTAACAAAATGACAGTTATAGTTGCCATTTGAAAGAAGGAATTTCTATCTCATCTTGTATGCGCCATTTCTGAAGGGATTTGATGTCAGATTTCAAGAAACATATTGATATTGATCTTCAGAATGGCTGAGATCGAGACACCGATGATGAAATATTCAGTTATTGTTCCACGGTTATATTTTCGCACATGGTGATCATGTAGAGTGCCTCACGAAAAAAGAAATGTCACCTCTGTGTAGCTCATGAACATACTTATTAAGAAATCATAAAGGCAGCTTCACAGAGAAAGTGCGGAGCTGGGCGGCCTTCTTTGTTTCTATTTTGTTTTCTCTTTCTATGTTCCTCTGTTTCTTTGTCTTTTCTCTCGTGTCTGTTTTTTGGTACTATTTTTTGTCTGTAAGTATTACTTTTCTTTTTATTTCACTCTCTCTCTTTCTTTCTGTTTGATTCTCTCTCTTTCTATTTCTCCATTTCTTCCCCTCTATTTCTGTCTTTCTCATTCTCTATATGCTATGCTTTACTTTCTCCCATTCTCCTTGCGCTCCTCCTCTCCCTCACTTCCTTTTTTACCTTCTTGCTTCACTGCACTATACAGGGCTATGCTATGTTCTGTCAGCGTGCCTGGATTGCTGAGTTGATAAGACGCTCGCCTTTGGATAGTGGGTGCGCGGGTTGGAATCCCACCGCCTCATGGGGCATTCGTTTCCACTAAGATTTTTTTCTTTTCCTTATATATTTCTTTCACTCTCTGTTTTTTTTTTTCACTTCCTTTCTTCCTCTCTCTGTACTCTTTCTCTCCTCTCACTGATCCGCGTTCTTACATACCTCGCTGGAGAAACCATCGCACTTGCTTTGGGAAGCGAAGCAGAAGATGAAGATGAGGACGAAGAGAGAGTTTGCTGATTCATAATGATGATCGTTTCTGTTCGCACTACCCGGATACAATGAAAAACTTTAACATATCCGCTTTTAAAATTGTATGGTATGGAGAGAATCATGTGCAAGGCCACATATGGTGCGCGGGCCCGATGTTTGAGAGAGAGAAACGGAGAAAGGCAGGGAGGTTAACCAAAGCTAAGCTCGGTTGGCTACCCTACACGTGGGGTGGGGGGAAAGGGGGGAATAATAGATAAGATAGAGAAGAAAGAAAGAAAAAAGGAACGGAAATGAACAGTCAGTGGTAACACACACAACGTAAACGCGCGCTGGTGATTCACAGACGCTCGCGAAGTCCGGTCGCCTTCAGGTAGCTCAGTAGGGCTTTCGTGGCCTTGTGCATGCCCGAAACCGTGGGCCAAGGTCCCAGAATCTTCTTTTCGGACAGCGGTCTTGTATCAAGACGATCGAGTTTTGCTCCTAGAACACGTCGATGTGTCTGGTAAGAAGGGAAGTGGCACAAAACGTGTTCAGTGGTCTCCTCACAGCAGCATGAGTTGCATGCCACACTGTTAGCCATTCCTATGCGATGAGAGTATGCATTCGTAAATGCCACACCCAACCACATGCGGCACAACAAAGCTTTCATCTCGACGGGAGAGTCCGGATGGCAAGCGAAGTCGTAAATTAGGGTCGATAGAATATAAGCGCGAGTTGGAGAAACCCTGCGTATTCCATTGCTGAAAAGTGACGCGGCAATCAAGCGATTGCAGTTGTCGCGCCGCGTCCGTTCTAGAGTGGTATGGGCATCTGCTGGTCTTTTTCATGAGCCGATCGTGCTGCTTCCATCGGCGCGGTCATTGCCGGTAATTCCACAATGACTCGGCAGCCACTGAAATGTTATATCATGTCCGTGCTCGAGTGCTTGGTGGTAGTCTTGCCTTATTTCATTCACTAGCTGCTCGTTTAATCCATGCCGCAGAGCAAACTGTAGTGTTTGTAAGGCTGACCTCGAGTCGCAAAAGATAGCCCATCGATTAGGTGGTTGCCGAAGTATGTACTTAACCTCATGGGCTAGGGCGCTCGGCAACTACCTGGGAAAGTGTCTCTGTTATGCTGGCTGAACGTTCGTTTATCCTGATATTCATCTGGTATTTGTCTTGCCACGTCATTGTGTTCTTTCAGTAAGCGACTTGGGAGATACTGCGGGTAATACTGGAGCTAATTTTTCTGTCAAAACCACATCCAGGGCTTTTAATTCTTAAGTCTCCTGGAAAGTTTCAGCAGCTCTTACTGCCAGAATCATAAATATACGGTATGCCATTGATGCGCTGAAAGTGTCTTGCGCACAATAAAACGTTTCATATTAGAGAGAGAGAGATAATGAATAGAGGAAAGGTAGGGAGGTTAACTAGACTACGTCCAGTTTGCTACCCTACACGTGGGGAGAGGGGAATAAGGGAGTAAAAGAGAAAGAGATAGAGAGAGAGAGAAGTAGATGCACATTGCACACGACACACACAGTGCAGGGTTTCACAGGCGGTCGCTCAGCGATGTTGCCTTCAAGAATTGTAGAAGGGCTCGTGTGGCTTTCTGGGCTGATGAACTTGTAGACCATGCACCCAAGATCTTTTCCAGAGTAAAGGGACGATCATCCAGTCTTCTCAAGGCACACTGGAGAGTCCGGCGGTCTTGCTCAAAGTCGGGACAGTGGCACAACGTGGTCAAGTGTTTCTTCACAGTTGCAGCTATCACACTTGGATGAGTCAGCCATACCTATGCGATGGCTGAATGAGTTTGTAAATGCTACGCCGACCCACAACCGACATAGCATTGTATCGTCACGTCGCGAAGTCTTTGATGGTAGGTGTAATTGGAGTAGCGATTCGAGGTTTTGTGGGCGACGAGTGGAGTTCAGTGGAGAATTCCAATGCGTAAGCGTGGCATTATGCGCGATGTGACGAAGTTCTCTTGCAGCGTCGACTCTTGACAGGGGTATGAGCAGTGTCGACGCTCCTTCGTGGGCACATCGGGCAGCGTTGTCGGCGAGGTGGTTACCACTGATCCCACAGTGACCCGGCAGCCATTGAAAGACTATGTCGTGTCCTTGAATAGTGGCGCGATGACTAATTTCATTGATTTGGGACACCAACTGATGGTAGTTTCCACGTCGTAGACTTCGCACACATTGAAGGGCCGTCTTGGAGTCGCAGAATATGGCACACTTCCCGCGGGATTCTTGCATAACAAATTTCATTGCGGCTAGAAGGGCGGCAAGCTCGGAGCCCGTAGATGTCGTGACGTGTGAAGTCTTGAACTTGACGGTGATTGATCGAGATGGAACAACAAAGGCGCCCGTCGAACTTCCCGAGACCGAACCGTCTGTGTAAATATGAATTCGGTTAGCATATGATATATGCAAAAGGTCCAATGAGATCTGCTTGAGGGCTGCAGATGACAGGCTAGCTTTTTTGTATATCCCCGGCACCTCAAAGTGCACAGGGGGGTCTTTGCAGGCACCACTCTGGGCATAGCGGTATGGTTGCGGGCGAGAACCTCCAGGAGATGGAATGCTGGTTAGCCGCAACAACTCTGGAAAACTCTGCGTTCGGTCTTTCTAGTGGCAGGCTAGCAAGGTGATGGTTAGGCACTCTGGATATATGGCGAATATGCGCCCGGAGGGTGTCGACAGTTATATATGTCGTAATCGGGTGGTCTTTGGCGATAGCAATTGTTGCGACCGTGTTAGAACATCTAGGTAACCCCAAGCATGTGCGAAGGACTTGGCCTTGAATGCTTTGCAGGAGCCCGGATGTTAGTCTTCCCGACGTTTGAGAGCACAGGTGTGCTATACCGCAAATACCCCAAGAAGAGCGCTCTGTATAGTTGCAGCATAGCTGATACGGATGTACCCCACGTTTTATACCGGCGAGAAATCTCATTACATTAACCTCACCGTGTACGTAGGTACATACATGTGATTGTTGACATTGTTGACTGTTATGTTGTGTCTTTACATGATAATTTATCTACATGGTGTATCTGGCACCTCCTGATTCAAAACTTGATATGAAGGGACCTGACTGTAATTTCGACACCTCATATTTGATTTCAATAATTTTATTCAACTTATATATCGTATATGCTGCGCATCTGTTTTGTTCTGGTGTTACTGCGAGAAGGCTGTAGTATGTCTATTATTTTGGACCCCGCATGTTCTATGTTCGACACCTTCAAGAGCTAAGGAGTAGCCGGCGATTTGTGCGCCAGCTACTCCTTAGCTCTTAGAGGCGTCTAACATAGAGCATGCAGTGCCTCCACAAAGTGCACACTGTTACGTAAGATATGTAAATGTTTAAAGTGTGTTTTATGGTGATCTTGTAAGTGACACTTACCCCCTTTTTATTTCTTGAGGACGCGCGATTTTTACGCGCACTCTTCCAAGCTCTCCAATAACGAGCGAGCAAGCGTCAGGATATGGGGCCACTACAGTGACTCCTCCCGCTGGTGGACTCAAGAGGGAAGTCGGCTTATTCAGCGCCATCGCCATTGTCATAGGAAGCACTGTAGGTATGTGCGTTATCTCGTATATATCGATAATTCAGAAGAGGTGATGGTGGTTTACAGGTGTGCACCCTAACGGCGATATAGGTAACACCGTTTCATAGCGACCTGTCACGCAGGTTTTTTTTTCTAATAAGGTTTCGGCGCGGACCTTACTCTGTCCTCTTGAGCTGTGTTGAAGCCATTCAGCAACGATGCTATCAGGATCTTGCTCATTCTTGTTCGTTACATGGACAATGTTAGTTCTCTCCGGGAATTTCATTAAAGATTGTTATCTCTCTCTATGTATGTTAGTTCATTATTTCATTTGGTAGGAGGAGCACGAATCTAAGCAGCCATTCGTGGTATTGCAAGACCGTAATACTTTTTAATGCCCTGCTGGAGAGACGTTCTTCTGAAGCAACCGCCGGTTTTGAATTCCGCCGTAGAAGGTTTAAAGTAGGCACATAACATAATTTGGTAGCGAGAACTATTGCATAAGAGATTTTGAGAAGTGTCTGAGTCATTGTGATTGCATGCTGACGTTGATACTGCTGCGATTCCCTATTGCTGGTTTCGGTGCTACAAAAGTCTTTACACTTACGTTTCATACTTGAAAATCCCGTGAATTAAAAAAAAAACTATAGTTCAGTGATCAGCAAGAAAAATTCGAGTGCTTCGTTGATGCAAAGACCACAAAACTAAAACATTTCTATTTTTACCACGCCATGAGAACGCCTGTGGTTAGAAGCCACAAAATTTAACGCTAACCAAAGCCCAATCCAAAAAAAAACGAAATCATCCTCGAAAGATTTGGTTAAACGACCTTCTTCAGGGGCTCGAAGAAACACCTAGGGATGTCTAAGATGTTCCACTCCAAACATCTCGATGGCATTCTTACACTCACGATGTGACTGAGCATGTTATCAGACGTGGCCAGCTACTCGCTCACACTTTGAACGGCAACAGCACAGCACTGACTTGCCGCATAACACTGACCGCAAGCAATGCCAGATACCCGAATAGCCAAAATGCATATGCTGGCATTTCAATTCAAGCCTCGCATGTAGCAAAGGCAAACGCTGGAGATTTTTCATAGCCCCACCGCTTAGCAAGCAGTGTTAGGAAGGCGTAATGTGGCCTATGAACTCATGCAACATTTGCGAGCTCCATCACATACATTTTTCGAGTACTTGAACGCCAAAGATAAACAGGGCTGCCCATGTTTTATGTACAGTCGCAAGCAAAAGTTTAATAAACATGGCATTAGCGAAAAAATTCAAATTTCTCTTAGCACAGCTCCACAGCGTAGGATTGCATTGCTTTAATGTATCGTATTCGCAAACATATGCACTTAGACGGCACCGCTCTATTTCAACCAACATACTCAGGCTATAGAGACAAAAATGTTTTTGTGGAACCATTTGCTCTCCCTACTTTTGCTCGCGACTTTTCATGCACATCTATTAGTTCCTTCCGCGTGATTATTATTCACCAAATACTTTTACTTGCCTTTCCATGCCTCACCCCACCTGTCCAAGCTGACCTATATACCTTTCTATTGAAGATAACCTTTGTCTACAGTATTCGGAAGCCCTCCGTTGCATTATTTCTTTTTCACTTGAATGAAGTTTCAAATTTTAGTTTTATATACACTCGGCAGCACGCTCTATATATTAATTGCCTCCACTCACTTTGAACAGCGGCAGTCTGATCACACAATATTTTGTTCCTTTGAATAAATATTTAAACCATTAAACCTGAAGTTGAAGTTAGTACAAAAGCCACATAGGTGTGCACATACCAAGCAGGTCCCAAAGTTTTGTTACCGTTGGCAGGTTATGCTCTGCAAGTAACATTGCGAAAACACAAATATGGAGGAAGCGAAAAAGATGATACATTGTAAGTTGAAATGCAGGGTGTATTCAAGCACAACAATTTAATGATGTTCATTAGTAGTTGGAATTTATAACATTTTCAAAGCACGAGTGCCATAAATTACCACAAAGCATGAATATCTGAGGTTTTCAGCTTCTGTTCCAAACAGCCGTCAGTGTGTAATAATTCACAGTTTGTTAAAAATCTTCCGCTAGCGCCATTCCAGAAAAAAAGTAGCGATGTTTATTTCTTTCTTCTTTTTCAGGATCAGGTATACTCGTGTCTCCAAGCTTGGTGTTCAGGAACACGGGCACAATTGGTGTAAGCCTCCTGGTATGGCTCACAGCAGGATTAATGGCACTTATTAGTAAGTTCTCAGGAAGAGAAAGCAAATAATGTCCACTGCGGTGGAACAGTGGCTACAGTGCTCAGTTACTGACCCATAGGTCGCGGGTTCGATGCCGTACGCAGCGGACACACATCGACGAAGGCGAAATGCTTGAGGCGTGTGTAATGTGCGATGTAGGTCCAGAGCCCTCCACTGTGGCACCCGTCATAACCATATCGTGCTTTTGCACGTTAAACGCCACATATTATTAATATTAGGTAAAAGCTGCAAAGCTTCTGTAAAATATTTGGGTTTTATAGTCTTCCACGGTTTAGCATAAAAGAAACTCCAAGGGCATAAGACAGCACGTATTTGTACCAGGCCCGTAGCCAGAAATGTTTTTCGTGGGGGGGGCACCTGTTGAAAACTTCGAAAACCACCTATTTTTATTATTTATTCGCGGTAAAACACCCCCCTCCATCCGAATTGCGGGGGGGGCCCTAGGGCCCCCCCCCCCCTGGCTACGGGCCTGATTTGTACATTTGTGAGCAGACATCCTTAGCGGTACAGAGCAATTGTTTGAAACATGCCAAAGCACGAGGTTTAAGCAGCTTATGTGACAATTCAGTGACATTGTGGACATGAGACCACGCTTCAAGAAATTTTTGGTTTCTATGTAATAAACTTGCAATTTTCTAGGTGGTCGTGTAGTCGCTGTTTAAATTGTGTTTGTGATCTGGCTAGTTAGAACGACGGAGTAGAATAAGCACGGCTGCCAAGTTTACAAGAAGGCGTGGTGACAAGGACAGCACGCGAAGCACATCTACCAGCCGGTTTAATGAACCCAAAGAATAGGTGAAGCTTAGCACACTAAGCCACGCAAGGCTTGAAAGAGCGAAACAAGACGATTCTGACGGCTAATCTGGTTGCTTCTAGGTCATTTCCGGGCCTTAGCTGTAGGTGATGCAGGTTGTTTCGACGTTGATTCTCAGTGCGCAGCGAGGTTCGAGTTAAACCGCAGACACTCACAGACATGACGCGGATGTCCAAACTGCATCGACAGAACCTCTGGCCGAAACCAAGCGTTTGCAACTCTCATAGATCTACGGGCACGTCGTCGTTGGCATAGGCGTTTCATCGCTGCGGTGTCTCCTCACAGCCATTGTTCCCTTTCCTGTTCCCTAATATTCCCCTCGTTGTACGTACTCGGGGTCTTCGGCTTGCCGCCGTCGCTTCGCAACCCCTTGCTGGGCTAATTGTTACGTTCTTCATTTTTAGTGGACCAGTGGTGAGTAGTGCGATTTACGCAATTTCTGTGGAAACACATCCATTTATGATGATGATGGCGTTTTGCTTCACCCGACAAGGAACGGATTGCTAAACAGCCTCTCTGTTAAAATAAGAAAGGGCGGGGCATTGTGCGAAATCAGCTCGTGACCAAGCACAGATGTAAACGCTGGTCCGAAGCCGTGCATTTTTTTTCTCTTACCTCGTTACCTGTACGTAAATGTCACTTCAGAATGCCAGATCTAAAATGTGTGGCACTCAAAATTATCTCTTTTTACCTTGGAATACATCTCCGGCATTCCTCATGCATGCGCCAAAGTTCCCCGATAGCATACTGTGAGCCTCTACAGTTGCTCTTTCAATTTTATACCCTACCATATGCCCAAATGAATGTGTCATCGAAATTCAGGTTACAACTAAAGCCAGAGAAATTTTACAACGGGAACTCTACTACAGCAATTTGTCCGCTCCTGCAGCCTTTTCTAGAGGCATCTGCCCATCTGGCCAATGTCGGACGACCCGCAAAGCAAAGGAATCCTTCAAACTTCTTCCGCCGTGTACTCAACCAATTTTTTTATATGTTCGACGTTATATGTTCGACGAGGTCTTAATCCCTGATCTGCAACTTAAGTTTCAGGCATAACCTCACCAATTTCTTGGGCTTCGTGTATGCCGCCTGCGGATTATGCCGGGAAGCCACGGTTTGAATCGATGCGCTATTCCGTGTGCTATAGTGCGCCTGTACGGCAACACAACCACCGAAATTTGGCGCATGCCTCGGCTCTCCGCCTGTAGCGCTTACAGACTGCCAGGTGGCATTCCTAGGCCACCACGTGGCTGAAGGGTACACAAGCGCTTTGAAGCATACTGGTGGAGTTTTGTGGTACCTTTTGGCTTTGAGTGTATGTAATCCGAAGTGTGAAAGATCGAGCCATGGTCAAAAAGACTGTAAAGTGTTCAGGGTGCGGAATGGGATGGAAAATAGAGGTTTGTGCGGATGACAAGACAGAGGAAGCTGACGCCAAGTGTAAGCAATGTGAGTTAGAGGCGAAAATGGAAATAATGATGGCTGCCCAGAAAGAGCTCATGGTAAGAATCGCCGAGCTGGAGAATGCGTTGGCGACAGAGCGCGAAAAAACGATGGCTGTGGGAGAAAGGCTTAAGTCAGCTGAGGAAGGGTTAGCGAAGGCAGTCATGGTGAACAAGGAAGCAAGCGACGGCGGGAACAGGGGGGGGCATCAACCCCCATAGTGGGAGACGCGAAGGGGGGAAACAGGTTTGGGGAAGACAGGTGCAGGGGTCACAGGACCCAGTTTCCGCGAGGTGGTTTTGGGGAGGGGAGGGAGCAAAACAGCGGCGGTTGCGCGAGCTGGTGACCGAGGCAGTGGCCAGGTGCGGGACAGTCCAACAGAAAAGTCGGAGCACGTGATAATGGCCGGGGACTCGAATTTAGCTAGATGCGCAGAAGCAGTCAAGGAAATGGTGAGAGGCGACAAACGAGTTTTAATTGGGACGTTCCCGGGACGTAGGCTGGGATCAGTGATGAGACAAGCTAGCGCAGAACTCGCAGCTAAAGTTAATGGACGTAACCTCGTGGTAATTGCGGGAGGTCTAAACGACGTCTTGAATGAAGAATCAGCCGAACTAGCGACCACATTGGCGAAAGGGGTTGATGACATGCGCGCCATTTCCCCTCAGGTGCAGATAGTGGTATGCACAATACCGGAGGTACCGGTGCGTGACGGCAACCTGCAAAGAGCGGTTGTCGACGCAAACAAAGAGATATGGCAGGTTAGTCGAGAGAAGCGCATCGAGGTAGTCGAAATAAACAGAGAGGTGCACAGGTGGGGTGGTTTTCGAAGAGACGGAATACACTTCAATAGGAGGCTTGGTCATGAGGTGGGTTGGCGACTTGCAGGACGCGCAGTAGCTTTTTTGGGGGGCACACGGGCCCTTCGGTGTCCAGGGTAGCGTGTAATGAGGACAACAACCAGGGGGACTCTGGGACAGGTAGTATAGCGAAAAACCAGAGAAAAGGTAAAAGAAGGGAGAAGGCGCGTGTCGCAATTGGTTACATTAACATGCAGGGTGGCAGAAAAAAAGGCCAAATGGTTAGAGATTGAGGGACAGTTAAACAAGGAACAGATAGGTGTTTATGCGGTTACAGAAACACACCTTAGAGACTTGGAAGAGCCACCACATATTGACAATTATATTTGGGAAGGTTGCAACAGGATCATATCAGAAAGGAGAGGTGGGGGGTGTTGGAATGCTAATTCATAGCAGAGCAAAATGGGATAGAGTGAAGCAAACATGTTCAGAGCACCTATGGGTTTCGGGCACAGTAGGTGGAAAGAAAACGTGGTTAGGTGTAGCTTACTTGTGGACGGGGAATAACTGCAGAGAAAAGAATCTGGAGATAGTGAAATGCATAAGCACCGATATTAAAGAATATGGTCATGATGCCGAAATAATCCTTCTAGGGGACATGAATGCTCACATACATGACCTTGACGGATATTCAGACTCCAATGGCAAGTTATTGCTAGATCTCTGCGAGCAACATAGTCTTGAAATAGTTAACGCGGGGCCTAAGTGTGAGGGACAGATCACGTGGGAAGTCGGAAACAGGCAATCGAGCATTGATTATTGTCTCATGACAGAAGGAATCTATGACAAACTTAGAGAGATGGGAATAGACGAGGAAGGCATTAACAGCTTCGGTAGTGATCATAAACGCATAACATTACAAATGGGATATAAAACTGAAAATAAGAACCTAGAATTAAACATTGGCCGCTCATATTTAAATGAGAAACAAATAACTAATATAGCCGCAAGAGTCGAAGAAGAAGTAGACAAACTGCCAGGCAAAGACTGGAAGTATAGTGAGCTGCTACATGTAATCACGAAAGAAATAGAAAAAGAGAAGAAAACTATTTCTTGGAAAGGAAAGAGAAAGCCAAAAAGCTGGTGGAACAAAGAAATCCGGGATGCGATCGAGAAGCGACGTGAGGCATCACGGCAGCACAGACAGGCAAAAAAGGAGAAGCGGCCACAGGATGAAGTCAACCAAGTATGGGAAATATATTTAGAGCAAAAATCCATTGTGCAGAAATTAGTCGAGGCAAAAATTAAAGGCGAAAGTGAACGCTGGATGACAGAGATTCGCGAAAAGAAGAAGGCCGCGCCTGGGATATTTTAGAGCCACCTAAAAGCGCTAGGTAGGAAGTCTGTCACAATGCAACAACATATGGTAGATGAAGGAGGAAATCAATTGGAAGGGTATGAAGCGCTAGGTTACATCCGAAAGGTAACAGCCGATTCGTTTAAAAAGGTCGCCCAGGGGATTCCCCCGGTGAGTAAAAGTATACAGAAGAGTACAACAGAGGAAGAGGTAGTACTTGAGAATTTCAATTGGAAGAAGGCCGAAGGAAAAATTCCTAAGCGCACTACTCCGGGCTTAGATGGGGTTCCCGTCAGCCTCATTAACGAACTAGGACATAGCACTAAAGAAGCACTGCTGAAAGCCGTAGAAAAGTGCTTACAGGAGAGGGAAATACCAGACAGTTGGCGAAAAAGTAGAATGAACTTAATCTATAAAGGCAGGGGAGAAAAGGATAACATTCGCTCGTATAGACCGCTAACCATTACATCGGTGCTATACCGGTTGGCGATGCAGGCAGTAAAATTAAAAATAGAAACGTGGGTAGAGCAAAATGATATTTTGGGAGAACTCCAGAATGGATTTCGAATCGACAGGCGGTTAGACGATAACCTGTTTGTTCTCACACAGTGTATAGAAATATCAAAAATAGAAAACAGGCCCTTATACGTAGCTTATCTAGACATCACCGGGGCATATGACAACGTTAATCAGGAAATTTTGTGGGATATATTGAAGGAAGTGGGCATAGGTGACGACTGTATACAGCTTTTGAGGGAAATATACCGAGAAAATACAGTTTGTGTGGAATGGGAAGGAATAAGCAGCAAGGACAGCGTTGACATTAGCAAGGGGCTGAGACAGGGATGTCCTTTGTCCCCGCTGTTATTCATGCTGTACATGGTGAGGATGGAAAAAGCGCTAGAAGGTAGCAACATTGGATTTAATCTGTCACACAAACAGGCAGGCGCGATGGTTGAGCGGAAGCTTCCAGGTCTGTTTTATGCTGACGATATTGTCTTATTTGCGGACAGTCAAGGTGAAATACAGCGGCTGGCAGATATATGCGGAAGGGAAGGCGAGGCTCTGGGACTAGGTTTTAGTGCAACAAAATGTGGATTGATGGTATTCAATGATCACGAAGACCATACGGTCTTAATACAGGGCCAAGAAATACCGAGGGTAAGCGAGTACAAGTACCTCGGAGTGTGGGTAAATGAGGGGGATAGATATATGGAGGTACAAGAGAAAGCATCGGTAACAAAGGGAAAGAGGAATGCTGCAATCATGAAGCACAGAGCGTTATGGGGATACAATAGGTACGAGGTGCTTCGAGGGCTGTGGAAAGGTGTGATGGTTCCGGGCCTTACATTTGGGAACTCAGTGGTGTGCATGAAGTCAGAGGTGCAATCAGGATTGGGTGTAAATCAAAGGACTGTGGGACGCCTCGCGTTGGGCGCTCACGGGAAGACGACAAATGAGGCTGTAAAGGGTGATATGGGATGGACAGGTTTTGAAGTGAGGGAAGCGCAGAGCAAAATTAGATTTGAAGAGAGGCTGAGGAAAATGAAGGAGAGTAGATGGGCAGGGAAGGTTTTCAGATATTTGTATAGAAAAAGCGTCGACACGTAGTGGAGAAAAAGAACTAGGAGGCTCACCAGTAAATATACGGCTAGCAGCGTGGGCGACATGGCAACAAGGAGCATTAAACGAAAAGTCAGAGAGGCGGAGAGGTCTTATTGGATGACAGCGATGGAAAAGAAGCCGGCTCTCAGTGACTACCGAAAGGGAAAAAAACGAAATAAGGAGGGAGAGGTTTTATGATAATTCAAGGGGAAGCGCTTTACTGTTTGAAGCAAGGTCGGGTTGCCTTAGAACGCGTAGCTATAAAGCGAGATTCTGTAACGAAGAAGAACAATGTACATGCTGTAGGGGAACTAAGGAAACGATGGAACATGTACTGATTGAATGCGGCGATATCCACCCAGATATACGTGTGGGCACGAGTCTACATGAAGCCTTGGGTTTTAGGGACAACAATGGAAAGCTGAACACGTCCGCGATAGAAATAAGTAAGAGACGGTTAGAGTATTGGTGGCAGAAAAGTAGAGATAAAGGACAAAAATGAAGAATGGGGAAAAATAAGGTCATTCTGCCTTAAGAGGCAGAGAGATGGACCGTGAATTTATATTTTTCTTTGCTATAATAGCAGATATTTAATCAATGTAGATAAGGCATTAGGCCAACATAAAAAGAAAGTTTTTTTTTCGAGCCTGGTGGCAGACATGTCACCGCCCCGTTATAAAGGGGACGCTCATAGAATCCATCCACCCATCCAGATAATTTTGCGCACCACAATGCTTGGATTTAGAATTTAATAAGGCACTAATAGGACCGGTAACGAGAGAACAGAGAAAACATGCACAGATTAGGATCGGCTTTTTTATGTAAAGTAAAAGGAGATGTTGGGGCAGAAGTCAGGCGCCGGCTACACTTGGCTGTTGAGTGTAACGAGCATACAGTACAAGAAATAACATACAAACAGTAGTACGTGTAAAAGAAAACCCACGAGCACGCTTATCAAACAACAGCATCGTAACGTAACGAAAAATGTCGGAAATGCAATTAATAATGTCACTGATAATGTCTCTGTTCATCCTTCCATCGAATCGGTACATAAGGGCAACATAGAAATCAACACGTCTGGTCATTATGGGGATGAATCCCCACATTTGGGCAACATAACAGTCGACACATAATAAACTGCAGCACACACATATAATATGTATCTTATGATGGTACCTATAATAAATAGGAAATACATGTAAACGTGACTTGATGTAATATGAACGTATATTTCCTCCTAATAATTTCCAGCAATTCCGCTGTCTTCTAAAAACGTTTTAACGCTTTTAAAGCGTACTTCTGTAAAGCTGTGGTCGGGTCACTGGAGCAGAAGTATTTTTTCATACTGATTGGTCTGCGGTCTAATGCTATTAGTTCCTATTTAAGACGGCGTCTCGATGTGTCCATGATGTGGGCAGTCCAGAAGAAAGTTATTTGCATCTATCTATACATCCTCTAGCGTGGTATGCTCAGAATGCCAACCCTTTTGTGTTTCTCGTTGTCCTTAGATTAGCTGCAAGATCGGTTTCGTATGTAATCTTCTTGCCATCCCGTCTTCTTGCAAACTTTGCAATGCTGCTTATTCCAGTAAATTGTTCTCCCCTTACTGTCGCGCTTCTTACTATTCACTGACTTCTTACTGAATCAAAAACACACGACTAGGTTGTGCCTTGAAGGAGTGTAGCACAATTGCAGCCTAGTGATATTTTTACGCATTTACACTCTCTATTGTTTTCCATACATGTAAGAACGTCAAATCGTGAAACATGCAATGATTCGTTTTAATATTGTGTCGTAGGGTACGCGATAATGTGTTCACCGTGTATTTTGCAAAACTTAGGTGTGTTCTGTATCTTTTTGTCAAAACAGCATAGCCGTTCCCACGCTGCCCTGTCTTGTCATTACACAGCGCTACGTCTTCCTCAAGCCACTCTTTCAGCTTTTTTTTCACATGCCTCGACCAACCTGTTAGGATAAAATGACAATCTTCCGACATCAGTACAACGTTCTCACTCCGTCAAACTAACGCCTCGAATGTGTGCAGATCAGTTCAGTGCAGCCCTGTATTAATTGACTTACCCATAGTAATTATATTCATCCTTTAGTTATACTACCTTTATCAAATTATGTCTGTTGGGAGTTTCACTGGTGACTTCAACCTATTCGAAGGAAACAAGTTAGAAGCCTAGGGTAACATGGGCGGTCAAGCGGCCCTTTTACCCTAAGTAACACGTAGGATACCACGTAGGGGCACGGTTCTTGCTTTGCCGTACTCTCTTGATTATTCGCCTTCCCCGGTAGCCCAGTGTTTACGTTGCTCGGCTATGACTCGAAAGACGCGGATTCGATTCGTGCCGCGACAGTCGCATTTCGATGGAGGCGAACTGCTATAAATGCCCGTGTATTTTGCGAATCCAGTGCACGTTAAAAGAACCCCCGTTGGTCGGAATTGCCCGGAGCCCTCCACATAGCTTGAGTCACTTTGGGACGTTAAACCCTAAAACCCACCCATTGCTTGATTATCTGTCTCTTTTGCGATCCATACATGAATCAAGTGTCACTCCCCACTGCTACAGTTAATGGCTTACTGATAGTAATTTGATGAAATGCTTTGTGGAAGTTAAGCGTGAAAGTGGGTATCAGTGCTGAGAGTAGGAGAAGCAATTTTGACTAGTTGAAATTACGTCTAGGAAGAAAGCTTAATATTTCTGCTATATGACAACATTGGATATGTTCGTTGTAGAATTTAGCGCAAAAAACACAGGGACAAAGAAATAACCACACGAACACAGCGCGAACATTGCGTTGGGTTCGTGTGGTTCTTTCTTTGTCCCTGTTTTTCGCGCTAAATTCTACAATCATGCTGAACCAACTCGCTCAACAAACCACTCTTTTGAAGATACATTCGTGATGTGTGTGTGTGTGTGTGTGTGCGCGCGCGCGCGTGCGTGTGTGTGTGTGCGTGTGTGTGTTTGTGTGTGCATGTGTGCGTGTGTGTGTGTGTGTGTGTGTGTGTGTGCGTTTCTGTGCGCGTGTGCGTGTGCGTGTGTTTGCGAGTGTGTGCGTGTGTGTGTGTGCGTGTGTGTGTGTGTGCCCGCGCGTGCTTGTGACTGTGAGTGTGTGTCTGTGTGTTTGTGTTTGTGTGTGTGTGTGTTTGTGTGTGCGTGTGTGTTTGTGTGTGTTTGTATGTGTTTGTGTTTGTGTGTGTGTGTGTGTTTGTGTGTGTTTGTGTTTGTGTGTGTGCGTGCGGCGTTACAGAGGGAAAGGAAGGGTTCCTAAGATCCAATTTTATCGAATGCATATTTCTGACAGATGTACTTTATTCAAAAACTACTCCGCAGTTCCTTACTGTGCTGTGGCTTCATAACGCCAACTTCAACTTCATCTGTTGCTTTTAGCGAAAGCAATGGCGACGGTCTGGAAAGGTTATATAAAGAATGGGTATACATTCAGTAGCGTCAGTTTTACTCCATCTGGCGTTTGGTCCCATCTGTTGGTGTTATAAGCACAGCTGCTTTCATACAGCTACTTTGCATATTGATACTATAGCCTATTTCATTCCCAGATGACTTTAGCTGCTTCGACAACTGGATTATTAATTATCTAGTTCTAGTCTCTTACTCAAGTCGCACAGTTGTCTTGGGTTCCGTGACCGTGCCGACCATCCTATGGTTTTTATTTGCAGATGCTCTGTGTCTTTCCGAGCTGGGATCTCTTGTTCCCGGCATCTGGTGGTGAATACGCGTACCTGTGTGAGGCGGCAGACTCGCTGGGTCGGCCTGGTGACTTCGTTGCTTTTATGACAATGTGGGGGGAACATCCTCCTGGCAGATCCTATGAACGCCGCCCTGCAGTCACTGACCTTCACGAGTTACGCATTGACCCCGATCTACCCAACGTGTCAGCCACCTTATGAGGTCACCGTACTTGTGGCGATTACGTTCGCTAGTGAGTTTATAATCTCTTCAGGTGAAATTTATACCACAATTTTCCAAAAAAAAAAATCTAAAACTTCTTGGTGCCTCTGCTTCGTCAATTGCGGTACGTATGTTGTTGGTAATTATACACATCCTACGGCGTATAATCACGTGTAGTGTATGCGCCTACAGTGCGGTTGAAGCTGATTAAACAGTAGTTGTCAGCTTTCCTACGTCATCACGAAATAATTAGGGTAAGTTTGTAATTACGGTCAAAGTCGAAATCCATATCAGACTATTGTAGCGTAAGCTTTAGGTAGAATTTCCGAGAGGATATGAAAACTAAAACGAAAACAGATTATACTTGGCGCGTGCAGTTGTAGAAGAAACTAAGATATTAGATATATTACGAAAAGCTGGGATATTTATATTTCAGACTAAGGGAGAATTGTAACAAACTAATAGAGGTAGATACTCTGTATTATCATCAGAATATATTTCTGATTTATATGGATAATTTCACTGATGCTATCTAATCAGCAGCCGTCATCTACAGAATTTTTCTGTTCTTTCCTGCTTTTTATCGCGATAAAGACTTGCCCTTAAGATATAGTACTTTGGTTGTATACGTCTATTAGACGTTTGTCCTAACACTTGTGTTGTGCATGAAGTGAAGCATGGTCTTGCGGAATCAGTTATCATGTATCCAGCGGTCATAGCTAGTCGTGTCACAGTTGCAAAAGACGTGTTAGTCATTCTGTTACCCTAATAAACATTCAGTCATGTGCCTTACACATGCTGAAGCCTGTTTCCGGAGTGTTAATTATATCGAACACACTTGCTTTTTGTGGCTCCACCGCACACTTCCTTCCCTCTTACTCTCTCTCTCGTTTTTCTATTCCCCTTTCTCATTTCTCTAGCGTAGAGTAGCCAGCTACATGCCGTCCTTGTTAATCTCCCTGGCTTCTGCCTTTTCGTTTGATTCTTTCGTTGATTCTGTCTAATCAATGAAGGGACATTATCCAAACAGAGAAGTACAGTTTTATAAATAGCCTTTCTTTTTATTCCAGCATTGGCCACTGCTGTGAACTGTATCTCGTTGGGAGTATCAACCAATCTACAGAATATTCTCGTGATGATAAAGTTATTCATGCTTCTATCGATAATCGGGACAGGTATAGCAGCCATTTCGATGGGTGAGTAATAAAAACACGTTGATTGATTGATGTACAAACAATGCGCAAAGAATGATGTCAAAAGTAATTAGTGTTAGTCTTCGATAAAGAAAGAATCGCCTTCCTGGTATATTTCTATCCCAGAAGAGTTATTCGGCTTGACCTCTCGACGTAGGAAATAATTTGCGTACAAATATCGCTATTATCAGCAGCAACATCGTGAACATGCGCAGTGCAGGAAAAATGATATTTTTACGCTTCTGTATACCATTGGGTCATCAATGAACCCAGCCTTCAAAGAAGCGTACTCAAGCGCAGAAATTTGGAAGAACACACACGCTGGGTGGGGCGTGTGTTCATCAAAATTTGCCTAGCGTGTGCGTTCAGCGTGTATGTTCGTGAAAATCTCTTCTCTTTAGTAGGCATCCTACAAACCAGGGTTGGTCGATTATCCAAACTATGCACCAACAGGCTCAGCACCAGGCACTTTATCGGGTCAAATGGAAAAGTATTTTGTATAATATTCATTTTCACCGCTATAAATAATAACGATAACAATAGAATTTTCATATTTTTGACACTTTTTGACACAATTGTGGAATAGTACAACTCGGCATTCTCCTGTGTTCTTGAACTTTCAACCATTTCAATGTGACCTGAATGTTGTCAGTAACCATAAGCGTGCGCAGGGTTCCCCTTCAGGGGGGGGGCGAAGGTTCGTCGCAGTGCCCCCCCCCCCTATTATGTCAATGTATGGGGCTGACTTTGCGCCCCCCCCCTATCGCCCCCCTCTACCATGTATAGGCCTGACTTTGCGCCCCCCCCCCCTTCTCGCCTCTTTGCTCCCCCCCCCCCCGTGCGCACGCCTATGTCAGTAACAGTTCCTTTTTAATATTAACAGCTCACTACTGGCCCCTATGTGTGTGGCACGTGCGCCCATTACATTGAGGTGCGCACAGAGGATAATTTTAGCTGGATATATTATGTAACTCTAGAAATTATGTGCGCTTCAAATTTGTCAATGAACAACAGCGCGCCTTCAAGGAGACAATGCAAGCATGCGTGGGGATCCAGAAAGTGATGTACTTGTTTTATTCCAACGGGAAGAGAAAGAAAATTACTTAAAGATATACCATATAATATTCCGCCTAGTTAAGTTTTCCATCAGGGGCGGCGCCAGGATTTTTTCACTAGGGGGGGGGGGGGGGGGCACCCACGACAAGTGAGTTCGTCCAGGGGGGCAGGAAGGCGGGTAACTCATGCATTCTCTTTTTACTCCGTTTGCTTTTGGTGGGGGGGGGGGGGGGGGGCAGGCGAAAATTTTGGGGGGGGCTCCAGCCCCCCCCGTCCCCCGCTAGCGCCGCCCCCGTTTTCCATCGCTAACAGTAAGCACACATATATTGTGCACCAGCGAAACATTTTGAGCTGAGGGTTAAAATCTGTCGGAACGAAAACATCTGCTATAGATCAGCTGCGCCATCTGACGCCGGTTGCTCCACATGAAGGGAATGGGTTTTCTCTTAGACACTCCCAGGTGACGCCACCGGCAGAATACGGGTGCGGTGCTGCGCCAGTTTTCAGTTGCTTCGCGGTGGAATCTTATTCCAAACCACATTTGCAACTGTTCCTCCTTATCCTCATCTGAACTAACTCACCATCAAGATCCCACTCATATTTCCTCAATGCTCGATCCGCAGAGACAGTCCATAGATATTTTTTTGTGCTATTACACAACAAAGAACCAAACAACACAAACTTCTTTCCATGTATTGCCTACTTCTTCTGAAAGCTTGTCTGCGGGCTTTACCTTGATTCATGATGAAGCCTTAGCAACTAGCCCCCCCTTTCTGTCTTTCTCGGAAGCCCCTCCTGTACGTGAATGTTTACCGCGTTTCTTACTGTTATTGTGGAGACAGAAGCGAAGAGCGAGAGAATAGAGGAAAGATAGGAATGTGGATTAGACTATGTCCACTCTGCTACCCTACATGTGCAAGGGGACATTTTTACTGAAGAACGGATCTTGGCAGCAATGTCCGTATACCTCACCAGTCCAGAAAGCCATACCAGCCTTTTTGTAGTTCTGGAAAGCAGCTGCGTAGCCGTGTATGTACAGTAGCATAGGCGTGCGCAGGGTTCCCCGTCAGGGAAGGCGAGGGTTCGTCCGCAGCGCCCCCCCTCCCTATTAAGTCAATGTATGGGGCAGACTTTGCGCCCCCCCCCCCCTTAGGCGACTAGGGGGGGGGGGGGGCGGCTACCCCTCTACCCCCCCTCGTGCGCACGCCTATGGTCACTACTCTATAGCCGGGCAACTAAATCGCCGGTAGATACATTGCCCTGTACATGCGTATTGTGAATTGTGTACACCCATGCCTCCTCTTTCTCTCTCTTACCCCCCTCATTACCTTTTATTATTACAGGTAGGATGTTTCGTATTGGATAAATCTGTGTGTAGTTATGTAATGAGTATGTATATGAACGTAATTAAATGATCATTCTTTATGGCCGAATAAGAAACTGCAAAACATGAACTATATTGGGCTTTTGATTGAATTTTGATATTGTATCCTTTTATGAAACTGCGTTAGTTACCTGAGTTAGAAAAAAAACTGCTCATATCTCCCGCCATTCAAGTGTTAATGTAAAAACTGTCGGTGTCCTTTAGTGACTACTATGTCTTTTTTTTCTGTTTGTGCAGGAACTAATCACATGAGGGCACCATTCATTAGCGGTGATGTCACTGCTATTGGACTGACACAGGCTTATTTTGCTGCCGTTATGAGCATGGCTGGCGCGTGAGTTCGTATTCTTCAGATGGTCATAGAGACTTGACAACCCATAACTGGCTTCAGAGTGTTGGTGAGCTGCTTAATCATGGCTGGCGTCCAGCGCTAAATTGTGTGGCTAGCGCTAAATTGTGGCTGCCGGCTCTTCAGAACTCATCGCAATGCTTTTTTAAATGCGGAGAACATTAGGGGCCCTGGCTGTCGTCTCACGTCGTTTCCTTTCCCGCCATGCGCGTCGAGAAGGTTGCACGTTTGGAACGCCAGCGCTTGCTCGCCCGAGAGCCCCAGCGTCGCCGAAGGGCAAATTTGTCTGTCCGAGCCAGTGTGGCGGTAGCGAAACGCCAGCGCCGGCAGTTAGATGTACATTTACGGAAGAAAAAAAAACGGAAGCGAAGCACCACCGAATGTGAGGTAACCCTCAACTTCGGCAGACTCAGACGCAAGCCGAGCGCCAACAAAGACAGACGAACCCGCAGCTTCCACACAGACAAACACGATCCGAGCTGCAACAAAGGCAAGCGAATCCTCAGGTCTGCTCCGCAGCTCTTACCGTTTTCATGGTTTACAACTGGCGCGAAATTTGCTCTTTGCTTTCGCTGAAAAATGAAGTTTGTGTTGCCCACATCCACTCCATTTCACTTCTGGGGCTTCGCGTCCCAAAGGAATAACTTTGTCACCCTTAGGACAGCTGTCCATTGACTATTACAGGGTGTAATTGATGTACAGTCGCCCAAACCTTTAACTATCGTTCGCGAGCGGCCATCTTTTCTATGTATCTTCGCCGTATGACTGAATTAAGCTCCAAAAAGGGTGAAGGCAAGTGCATGCCCACATACCACATGCCCATACAACAATTTTTTGAACTTCGTTTCATCATATGACGCTGACACGCACAAGAGACGCCGTTGCGCGCGTTAGTTAAAGATTTGGGCGACAGTACAATACCAGTGCAATGCGGGCTAAGACGGAGGTAAGATGCCGAAGACGCCTTCAGTACTGATCGGTGAGTCTCCGCTATATGTGCAATAAAGATTACAGATATAGACATAGATTTCAGCCGCAGAAAAGAGATCCTGGCGCATGCTCAAATACAGCAACTATTCAGCTTTCCTTGATGATGAGGTTAAATAAAAAAGGAAGCCATGATGTGAGAGCAAACAGCCATGGCAGACGTCCCACGCTTAGCAGTATTACAAACTTCCGCGAATGCTAACGATTTAAGGGGTTTGAATGCTATTTCCTTCGCAGGGCCAGCGTATGCAACATCGGCGAAGAAGTCAGGAATCCATCGAAGACTATTCTGCGTTCACTAATTCTTAGTTCTCTCGTGGTCACCGCACTTTACATCTTCACCAACCTGGCGTACTTCGTCGTCCTCGACCCTCTAGTCATTGCTTCGGTGGACGCCACCGCTGTCGTCTTTGCCACCGAAGCGTGGGGCATGGCTGGCACATTGATAATACCCGTGCTAGCGTCCATCAGCACCTTCGGAACACTGTCAGCCGGTTTCTTCTGCCACAGCCGACTCGGCTTCGCGGCCTCCAGGAGGGGACACCTACCTTCATTCCTATCTCTCGTCTCGGTGAAGTCTTCAGTACCCGTGCTGGCTGTCTTCGCCCGAGGAGTACTGTCGGTGGCTTTCGCCGCGATGGGATCTGTAGAATCGGTGGTCAGCGCGATTTTGTTGGTCTCCGGCTTCTTCAGCCTCTTCACGCCATTGGCTCAGATCAGACTGAGATATACTATGAAGGATGTACCGAGGCCAATCACTGTCCCGTACGTCTTGATCCTCCTCAGCTTAGCCGTAAACATAGCCATGGTCGCTATCAACATGTGGCAGTCAAGCGATTACGTTATATTGATCGTGCTGGGCACCGTGTTGCTTGCTGGAATCGTGGCTTACTTCGTCCTTCTTGTCAAGATGTGCGCATTTCCTGGCCTGCGAGGTTTGACCCAATTTCTGCAAAAGCTTTTGATGTGCCAGGCCTGTGATAACAACGTTGTTATTGACAAGCCATCCGTGGTGCTGGCCCGAACGAGTCTTCGACGGGCGGCAGGACGCAGAAATGAAAACAAGGCCTCGTAGCACACAGTTGAACATATGTTCATGTATGTATGTATGTATGTATGTATGTATGTATGTATGTATGTATGTATGTATGTATGTATGTATGTATGTAGTATGTATGTATGTATGTATGTGTGTGTGTGTATATATGTATGTATGTATGTATGTATGTATGTATGTATACAAGAGACTCGGCACAAAACAAATTAAAGTAATTAAATTCCTTCTTCCTGTAATGATAAATGGATGAATTACGTCAAGTGCCTAATTTCAGGAAAATTACTCATGTCATTCCCAATTGATCTTGACCAAAACATAACACCTCCGCTTCCCTTATGGCATGGTCCACTGCGGTGGTGTAGCGATCACGGTGTTCGGCTGCTGACCAGAAGGTTGCAGGTTCGATCCCGGCCGCGGCGATCGCGTTTCGCTAGCGGCGCAACGCTACAGGCCCCTGTATTGTGCGATATCAGTGCGCGTTGAAGAACACCAGATGGTTCAAATTTCCGGAGCCCTCTACTACAGCTTCCCTCATAATCATACCGGGGGTTTTGCACATTAAACCCCAGGTAATATTATGCTCTGTTGGGGTCTGTTATGATCTGTTAAGAAATTGATCAAAAAAATTAGAAAAACAACAAAGGCAATTGATGTGTGCACCAGATATCAATCGTGGAAACTAGGCAGGCCTACAGAAAAGCCGCGCAGCGTCCGAATTGTAGGACTTCAGTCGCGGTTCTTGAGTAATTTTGGTTTAATAATTCTAATGCGACGTCATTACTTCTCAAAAACTAACAGTAATATAATGCCATTATTGCCGGCAAGCTGCAATTTGTGATGTAATTTATTGTATTTTTTTTAAGAATTCTGGAAAAGGTTAAATAGCAATGTAACTTATTTACTTGTGGGATTAATTTTGCCATCGCTGACCAGTGCGTGCGTGTGTGTGTGTGTTTGTGTGTGTGTGTGTGTGTGTGTGTGTGTGTGTGCGTGTGTGTGTGTGCGTGTGTGTGTGTGTGTGTGTGTGTGTGTGTGTGTTTGTGTGTGTGTGTGTTAAGTTTTCTAAGCTGTCCGTATCACCACTGCATGCCCACATGATTTGGTATCTGTAACGTACATTTTCTAAACTACAATGTTGATTTGGCGTGATTGGCCTCATAAACGAACCAAGTATCAATTCAGGCTCTCTTAATAGTTCAGATGGCGATCTGCGTCTGAGGTAGTTAGTTACATATAAATTTAAATGACTGAAACACATTTGCATAGCCTCATATGTCCTTCATTTTGTTTGTGTGTGTAATGTCTTTCTCTTCGAGTGGTACAATTGCAGGGCAACCCAATCCACCACCGATGATCAATTTATGATGCTTATAGTGAAAAAAAAATTCAGGAGGTCTTAGACTATCGGGAGAAAATGCGGGTAATAGAAGGTTGGCGTGTGAGTACCTGACGTACTTTTTTCTTTCTTTCTTTCTTTCTTTCTTTCTTTCTTTCTTTCTTTCTTTCATTCTTTCTTTTTTTCTTCCTTTCTTTCTTTCTTTCTTTCTTTCTTTCCTTCTTTCTTTCTTTCTTTCTTTCTTTCTTTCTTTCTCTCTTTCTTTCTTTCCTTCTTTCTTTTCTTCTTTCTGTCCATTGCATTTCGCAATGCTTCCTTCTAACATTTCTCTTTCCTTCATGACCGGAATTGGACCTTCACCGACTTACTCAGCAGCGGAGCTCCTCTGCTGCTACAACTAAAACGACGTTCATGCGTTCGCATCCAGGCAACAATAAAATGTGGCAACGGGAAAGGACAAGTGCTCTCGATAAAGTATCAGATTGCCATATCAGAAATGGCTGGTCACTGACAAGTTCACGATCGTGAGTGATTTCGCGCTATCCGAATAAGTGTTTCGAAATGGCTTTTTAGGAGCTTGTACGCACGTTTGTGTTCGTGAAAAGTAATGTTGAACATGTGCTTCCTACAACACCTATGAGTTAGGGAACAACCAGAAAAATTGAAAATAAATGCACTTCGTATGGTTGCGACCTCTTTATTTATTTACTGTGCCCTCAGCGTAGATATACATTCTAGAAAGTAGAGGCTACATAAAAAATAGAGGACTAAAATAACTATATACAGCTAGGAAGCGCACTTTATAACGAACAATGAAAAAAGCATGTTCACTACTTTGATCCATTTAAACACTTTTTGAATCCACAAGTAAATAATCATACAAAATACCTACATAATTTTAAAATATTCCGCTTACACTCATAAGAAAATCCCCAGTTCATTATACACAAGATCCATTGATTAAATTTAAATTGCCAAACTTGAACACAAAAAATACTGCTACTTCAGCAAATTAGGAACATTATATCAACACATGCACCATAGAAAACGTCAAAGAGCGTAAATCACAGGACAACACGACAGAGACGGACTAAAAGCTGACACACAACAAAAGCCTTATTGAGCACGAATGCACATGGGTCACATGGATCAGAGTGCACGTGGATCATGAAACTATGTGAGGGGGGACGAAAAACAGTTCTAAGGCGGTAAACCTGACAAGGTATCTGCGGCAACAATTCTTTGAAATTTTATAGACCTGTGACATTGTGATGTCATCGTATGTATAAGTCATCCCGTGATGATAATTTCTCGCATCACTAGTGTTGACGCTGACGCCGCCAAGGGAGGCCAACACCGACGGTTAATTTTCGCATTTTGTGAGCCATCTAAGTCTTTCGCCTTATGAAGTTTCCTAGCAATTTCAGTGAAAAAAAAGAAAAGAATGTGTAGGTGCTTAACATAGTGTCTATGGATGTGAACATTTCAATCTTGCCAATTTGCTTTCCACCTGACTACCCTCTCAAAATACCCGGTTCAGTTTAGAGTGAATTCTCACTCCTCGCGGGATAAAACAGCTGCGCTGTCAAATTGATCCCAGTCACAAGGACGCTGCGCAATGTGTTTCTATAATTTAAAAAAATGCTGGGGACTCTTGAGCTTCGCCTTCGAGAGTACAACGTGATAGCGTCATCGGGCCCAGTTCGCATCACCTCAATCGCTAGTCTCGCTTCGCGTCCAGTTGGGCACCTCAACCGTGGTGTCTCAAAGAAAGGAACGTCTGTATGCGTAACATAGGCCCTTTCAGACTATTCTAGAATCCCTACTGCCAGTAGATTTGCAAACTGCCCACTGCGCCATGATTCTTCCTTTTGCCAACTGCCTATGTACCCTCTACGTCAGAGGCCTCTAACTCATCTCAGGCAGCGGGCCGCAGTCGCAAAATTTAGTCCCGCCGAGCCAGGGAAGAATGTAAGAGCGGGGAAGATATACGGGTGATTTCTGAAGAAGATCTGGGGCCAGGATTCCATCCAACAACATGTCAATACCGATCGGCAAAATGAGTAAAATCTGGACGCCGATTCAGAAATACTGTTTTCGTTTCGCGGTTACCCTTCAACACATGGTGACTACATGGGGTACCTCACGAAAAAACAATGCTTTAGACCAGTCATGCCTGTGTAGCTCAGGAACGTACTTATTGTAAAGAAATGAGACCGACGCCCCGGCTGCCCCTTCTTCTTCTCTTTTAATGGAACATCTTAATCCCCATGATGATGATATCTATACCCTCGATGCGGCAGTCGTTTTCTTCTATATTCAAAACATTCCCGCCCGCGCCAAATGAACATGCCGAGTCGAAACTAGAGTATTCTCAGCCCTTAGAATCTTCAACTGGCTTGAATCGAGTTGAGTAGTTAGTGGTTCAGGTTGTCGCTAATGTTGCTACAGTTATTAGGGCATTCGCTGCGATACGTCTGCTGGCGATGTCCAGCTTTCTTAAAGCCTCCTGGGCAGATGGTACCAAAGGGAATCGGCATCCTGGCCTCGCGAATCTTGTATGCACCGTCATAGTGAAGTTTCTTCAGGCAGGCAGGTACACAGTTGGTGGAATCAAGGGCAGGCTTGCATGATCAGGATTCAGTATATTAATCACTTATACGGTCTTGAGAGTCTCGAAGCCGCCTTCGTTAGGGTTGTGTACAGCTGCACTTCATGTTCTGGCTGCTTCGAAGGCTGCGCCTATAGAACGGGTGTCGGGACAAAAATTCGTCGCGCTGGCCTCACGGGTCTCGAAGGTGCCATTGACGAGAAAATCTTGCGATGGCCGGAGATATACCGTTGACTAGTCGGTGGGCTTTCGGGGATTTCCTCTCTAGGTGCACGTTCAGGCCGTCGTCGTGAAGGGCGAGTCAGTGCGAAGCCGAAGTAGACGTGAGGGCTCCCGTCTCGCGAGCCTCCAGACAAAGCCGGCACTCACATGGCTGCAATGTCAAGATGTACGTCGTTGACCTCCATGGACGTTGTTGCAAACATCGGGCCGTCGTCGTGAAGGGCGAGTCAGTACAGAGCCGAAGTAGACGTGAGGGCTCCCGTCTCGTGAGCCTCCAGACAAAACCGGCACTCACATGGCTGCAATGTCAAGATGTACGTCATTGACCTCCGTGGACTGTGTTGCGAACATCGGGCCGTCGTCGTGAAGGGCGAGTCGGTACGGAGCCGAAGTAGACGTGAGGGCTCCCGTCTCGCGAGCCTCCAGACGAAGCCGGCACTCACATGGCTGCAATGTCAAGATGTACGTCGTTGACCTCCATGGACCTTGTTGCAAACATCGGGCCGTCGTCGTGAAGGGCGAGTCAGTACAGAGCCGAAGTAGACGTGAGGGCTCCCGTCTCGCGAGCCTCCAGACGAAGCCGGCACTCACATGGCTGCAATGTCAAGATGTACGTCGTTGACCTCCATGGACTGTGTTTGGAAATAAAATGGAAATAAAAAGAATATGGGATGAACATAGTGATGTGCGGGCCACGGGCCGCGTGTTTGAGACTCCTGCTCTACGTATTCGTAAGGCAACATATGCAAGTGCTCATCTGCCCATCTTGTTGATGCTGTTACTGATGATAATGATTCATCGTGTTGATGCTGTTGATTAATTATATGACGATAATGATTAATTAAAATTTGTAGGGCCTGTCAATAACTAGCAGTTGTTCTGTGTACGAATACAACCGATGAGCGAAGCTCCTTAGAAATGGGACGCAAACGACTATGTACATTTTGAAACTGTTGGCGGCGTCGGCGCATAGATTCGGCTGCTCTAGCACGTACTGCAGGATTTTGTCGGCGTAGCCGTTGTAGCTCCGCTCGTCGTGCTTTAACCGCAGGATCCTGTTGCCGGGCTCGTCTTGCTGCCGCTGTTTTGGCTTTGGGTTGCGCATCCTTGCCAAGCTGCTTATCGTTTTCATCGTCACGTTTACGTTTCTCCGGACGACTCTCCGTGTTCTGTGAGCAGCCCTAAGTAATCTTTCAAGTGGGTTCCTATTTTAACACGAAAGTGTTTTATGCCAGGGGCCCACCAAGATTTTAGTGACGTATTTCCGTCAGGGATATGACGTAGTTAAAATGGACGCCCCCCAAATGAGAAAGAAAAGCCTTTTAGAAAAATGTTTCGCCACCCGGAATCGAACCTCCGAGTCCTCGGCCCGCGATGACATGCGCCCGACGCTCTACCGACTGAGCTAAAAAGGCAGACGAAGGACAGTCAACCAACGCGCCTTATATCTCTCACACAATCTCTCTCACTCGGTGCTCTCTGTTGGTGGCACCGGGCGGTGCCGCCGTCTGTGAGCGATGAAGAGAAGTCATGTGGCATGACACTAGCGCTGATAGATAACGATTCGTCGACGACGCAGTTAAAGCACGGCATCCGAGATTGCGCGCCGGCGCGCAATCTCGGAGGTCATGGTGAAAACGCCTAGATTGCAGCAAGAAACACTGGCCGCGCTAGCATAGGGGTGTCTCCCTAGACGCAGTTATGTGTCACTCTAGTTATGCTCTTTGGCCTTTCGCTTCGTGTTAGCGTGTGACGGCTCGTTGTCGGAGTAGTGCAGCTTCCACATGCCCCAACGGTGTTTCGCCGCCGACTACTTCGAGTGCGATAGCACCGACTAATAAAACTGCCTGCAGTAGGCGGGGCAGAAAGGCAATGATGTCGACGGACGAATGTGGTGCCTTGGTGGAGCGAGACGGAGGCCAGCGGGACGCGGGACGCGTGAGCGCGTTCGCGGCTCAACCTCTGCCTCCCATGTTGCTGGAGCGCAGTGTGGTAGTGTATGCAGGAGCACTGCCGAAATGTTACCGCATCACTCGGGAGCGTACGCCGTGCCGTTTCTATCCTTAAATGACGACGCCTTGAAGACGTGCACAGTACCAGTGTTTATTACTTATTTATTTATTTATTTATTTATTTATTTATTTATTTATTTATTTATTTATTTATTAAAGGTACTTTCAAGGCCCGAAGGCACTACAGAAAGGAGTGGTGTGAACAATCGTAATCGTAAGTGCAGTTAAAAAAAAATTACAGGGCATCATGTAGGCGAGCTTGAAGTCTTTTTGGTCCGTTAAACAGGCGATGGAGGCGGGAAGGGTGGTTCCAGGTGGCGCTTGTCTTTGGCACAAATGAATCATTATACAGTCTGGTGCGACAGGATTGTAGGCCCTCCTTAAAGCGATGATCGGTCCTTGGTGATATGAAGTGAGATGGATGAAAGAGGGCGTCCTTCAAATGGCTGTTATAATGATAGATTTTGTGAAAAAGGTTAAGGCGAGACAATTTGCAGTGCAATGAAAGATCAGGCAAGTTTGGGGTGCTCTTCATGGATGTGACACTGGAATGACGTGAATAATTTGATAAGATGAAACGTGCTGCGCGATTCTGAGTGGCTTCGAGAGATTGAATGAGAATGGCATGAGTTGGGTCCCATATGGCACATGCGTACTCTAATTTTGGTCTGAGCAATGCTTTATACAGTGTTAACTTGAGTGATGATGGAGCAGAGGAAAAGTTACAGCACAGATAACCAAGCATGCGATTAGCGTTGTTAATCACTTATTCTGTGTGCTTGTTCCAGGAAAGATTAGAAGATATGTGAACACCGAGGTATTTATAATGGTCAACAGATGGTAATGGAATGTTATTCAGGGAATAAGTACGCGGACAGTGGGTGGTAGTGCGACGTGAAACTTGCATGCTCTTGCATTTAGATATATAAAGTGTCATGAACCATGTCTTACACCATGCGAATATGCTATCTAGGTCGCGTTGAAGGTTAAGATGATCGATATGACTGGTTATTTTCTGGTAGAGGACGCAGTCGTCTGCAAACAGTCGGACAGTAGAGGAAGAAACACAAGAAGGAAGATCATTAATGTAAATTAGGAAAAGCAGTGGGCCTAAAACGGACCCTTGTGGTACACTAGATGTTACTGCGGAATTAGGTGAACAAAAATGGTTAGCTGTCACGTACTGGCTGCGGTTAGAGAGGAATTCCTTAATCCATGTAAGTACATTGGACGTCGATGTTGAGCTGAGTAAGTTTGAAAATGAGTAGTTCATGTGAAACGGAGTCAAATGCTTTAGCGAAATCTAAGTATATGCAGTCAGTATCAAATTCAAGATCTGCGTTAATAAACAAGTCGTTAGTAAAACACAGCAACTGTGTTTCGTATGAAACTGCCTTACGGAAGCCATGCTGATAAATGCTGAAGAAGGAATTAGATTCAAGGAATTCAATGAGGTGCGAGTATATGACATGTTCTAAGATTTTTACTGGAATGGATGTTAACGATATGGGACGGTAGTTATTGGGGGGAATGTAGATCACCAGATTTATGCACAGGGACCACCTTCCCAGCCTTTCCAGTCAGATGGCAGTGTGGACGTCTGTAATGACTGTTCAAAAAGTTTTGACAATATTAAAGAAGAATAGACTTGAGTACACTTCAACATTTTTGATGAAATGGAATCTGGACCAGCCGATGATGACACTTTCAAGTTTACAACCAGTCTTTCGACACCAACTGCATCAATGATAATAGGGTCCATCGGCAAGAAATCGGTGCTTGTTAAATGGGGAAATGTAGTGGGGATGCTGTTATGAAAGTGTGCAGCAAAGACATTACTCAGAACGTTGCAGCACTCGCTAAGAGCGACTGGAACGTCAGACTGTATTAATTGGATATGTCGCGTTTTAGTTCCGCTAATGATGCTCCAAAACTTACGTGGATTAGAGCGCAGCAGCGAAGGAAGAGTTTCGTCGAAAAATACTTTTTTTGGCCTTCGAAAGCGCAGTACAGAATTCTCTGTTAAATGTCTGATAGGAAGACCAATGATCTGTTCTGGCTGTTGATTTCGCGCGTCTGAATAGCCGCTTCTTTTTATTGCGCATGCGTTTCAACGTGTTATTGAGCCACGGAGAAGGAGGATTCCGATGAAACTTTCCTCTTAGGTACAAATCGGTCAATTAGGGATAGCAATTTGTTCTTATATTCTAACCAGTTCTGTTCAACTGATCGCTGCTCAAAACCAGAAAAGAATAGGTCAACAAAAGATTGTAACTCTGTATTCATTCCATCAAAGTCCGCTTTGCTATAGTCTTGGATAATTTTTGTTGTTTTCTTGATGGAAACCCGTGCTTTTATTGTGAAGTGGATTATACAATGGCCGCTAATTCCCGGTAGATGAGTGAGGGGTGAAGTTAGGTCAGGTGTAGTGGTAAGTACTAGGTCTAATACGCTAGCGGAAGTGGCAGTAACGCGAGTGGGAAAGTCAACAAGCTGGGTAAAGTTAACGTCGTGACAAAAATTCAAAAATTCCCTGTTTTCAACTGAGTTGTGCTTTAAGGTAACCGGGCCTCTTTCCCACATGATGTCGGGAAAGTTGAAATCACTAAGGATGAACAAAGTTGATCTTGGGTATCTGACGAACAGCTGATTGACAACATTGTGCAGGTCATTGCAAAGGATGATGATGCAGTTGGTGACCGATAGCAAACACAAAATATTATTTCGCGAGAATCAATGAGCACGTGCTTGTTGATGTCATCTTTGCGCTCGATTCGTGATGCGCTGCGTCCAGGTATAGGTTAAAAAGTTCAACTACCACAGCGGTTAAATTATGATCATGTGGATTAGTCGTCGCGATGGAGATGTGCCCCTAGGCGTCGACGTAGGTGCATCCACGTCAAATGGTGCTATAGCTGTAAAACAGCAATACACATTCTACGAACTCTTATAATCACTACACAATAAGCACTACTTCTGTGAAGGCACTTTTCACTTTCGTGTTATACCGATTCCTATGATGGAGGGATCAGTGATGTTTATATATATATATGTACAAATATGGCTTTCGATTAATTTTACTGTCGTTTATAAAAGCAAATTGTTCTTGCGCCGCGCGCCTTTGTTTTTGCGCAACGCGCGCCGAACGCCGCGTGCCTTTTTTCTTTCTTTCTTTTTTTTTTTCGTCGGCGCTGGGTGGGGAGAGCATCTGCTACTACCTTCGAGAAAGTGCCCGTACTGCGCTAGAATGATGGTCGTCATTTCACAATCCAAGATAACGATGGTGAAAGTGAAGACGACCATTATAACCAGTTGTGCACAGAGCTTATTTCTTTTATTTAATCTCGAACTTCTGGTGCGCTAGAACCAAAGCGCTGGGCGTTCCGGCGCGCGCGGCGTTTCATTGTCTTTTTTATGCGCCGGAGCCGCATCTATGTTGCAGGGAGCTTCAACGGCGACGGCAACGACGGGGTGCGGGCCTAAGGAGCTTCGCTCCTAAAAACTATCATCGTCACAAAAGAGTATGCGCCGCAGAAATTGTGTAAGTCCCACTAATCACCACTCGTCCACTAAAAAGGAAGAAGGCAACAGTTAGCCCAACACTAGGGAACGGGAAAGTCAACGGCGGCTGCGAGAAGACCCAGAAGCGATGGAAGACCTACGCCAACGACGACTTGCCCGTAAGTTTAGCAGAGGTGCGAAAACCTGGTTTCAGCGCGAGTTTCTGTCTCTTGAGTTTGGACATCCATGTCGTGTCTATGACTGTCGGTGGGGTAACTCGAACCTCTCTGCGCCGAGAATCAATCTAGAAACAACCTAGCATCGCCTAGCTAAAGCGTAGCAACAACCTAGAAGCAACCTCTCATCACCTAGCTAAAGCCTAGCAACAACCTAGAAGCAACCTAGAAACAACCTAGCATCACCTAGCTAAAGCTAGCGACAGCCTAGAGGCAACCAGATTAGACTTTCGAATTGTCCACTTTCGTTGCTTCAAGCCTCGCGCAATTTAATGCAAGCTTTGCAATTTTTTATTTTTTTTCCGAAAACAGCTCCAAGCACTGCATGGTTTAGATATGTGGTAGAACACCTGCTTGCCACTCAGGAGGCCTGGGTTAGATCCCCACACGCGCCACAGGTATTTTATTAGGTATTTTATTTGCAACTATCTCGATTTTTCCATCATGCGGATTTTTCGCTCACAACCACTGATACCGACATCCACGCCGACGCCACAATTTCTGCGAAACGAGTTCTTTAATGCTATCACGTTTAAATGAAATACAGTACGTTGAGCACTTGAGTACGTTGAGTATGTTGAGCCGCATGTGGTTCTTCGTAGGACAAAACCCAAGCTCCGTATTGATATAGCTGTACGGCCCCATGCCGCTTAGAGAAAAAAAATGTAAGTCCCAGACATCGTGATTTCTGTATTATTCTATGTTTTTTAGGGTCATGTAGGGTTTCTGGCTTTGCTTGAATGAGTGCTCCGGAAGTGATTGTTGTTGGGCTGGTCGGTTCATACTTGTATGGACCAAGAAAACTATAATCGCTTAGCGCAAAACGACGATAAAAGGGGCTGGAAAGAGCAGCAATGTGAGCCATGAACTTTCCACTGATTTCTTTCAGCAATGTACACAGGCTATATAACAACCACGCTCCTGTACCGTGTGCTAAATATACATGCACGCATCACATCACCGCCAACGCACTTTCTAAAAAACGACTTTCTGCAGGGAAGAGGGAAATAGATGTGTCGCTGATATCCAATTTCCTGATATGGAAGGCCTCTGACGATTCTCGCGCGCCTGTATCTTTGCTTCTGCCAAGAATTCTAATCTTGTACAGCCGTCGCTCACACTGACATGCATGGCGACTCGTAGGGAAATGCGCTGCATCTTTACCTTTTAAAGACAGCTCATGTTCCCTCGCCGGCTCATTCACGCAGAGTCAAGTCTGGTCGACGAATGACATGCCGTAGGATAGCGGAAACATGTATACTACACTGTTGCGACCCGGGGTGTGGCAGCTCGAGATACAGGTCGTGGTATCCCGCCTGCTGGCCCCAGTTGTTGCGACCGGCCTTTTGCAGGCCCCGGAGACCCGGGAGGAAGATGCCGAGGCAGCATGAAGAGGCTGAATGAAGGGAGACTGAACCGAGGTTTAATTACATTATTTACATGGCGAGCATTTCGCTCTACATCACGAAGACTTCGCTACATCGTGACGATCTCGTCGAAGGCCCGTGTCGAAGCTCTCCGAATTTCTCTCGAATCCTCTCAGGGAGCCCGCAGGGGCTGATTATAAAGAGTCTCTTTTCCCCAGATCCCTAGATGGGGGAACAGGTCCAAATTGCGCTGTCCAATCACGCGACACATGCCACTTCCGACGGTGCCGCCCACACCCGCCCAGGTCTACGTGCCTGGACAGGAGTGTTGCCACAGCATTGCACCAGTGGCAACAAGGTGATGGCGTGAGAAGGCCGCATGATGAGGGGTCCCATGCTCGTACTACGGTGCACATTAAAGGTCCGCCGCTCGACACGCAATTAGCGGGTACGGGCGGTACGAGTTGTCATCCGCGGCGACGCTCTCGTTGTCCCATCAAGAAACGTGTCGCGACCGAAAACCATTGCGGTCGTCTCACCGAACACCTTGCGCTTCGGACTGCATGGCGCCTCACTTCCTGGCTAGGAAGGACAATACACGTCTTTGAACGTCTGTCAGCGGGCCAGCAGCCCCTCGGAGACTTGTTCGTAGAACAGGGAACGCCGCTCCTCTGTGGGCCCAGGCGCCGGTCATAACAACACCCGTAGCACATCTTGCATATGGCTTGGAGTGCTTCTTTGAACAGCCACGCTTCTTGCTGCTAACAGATAGTATGCGTGAGCACAAGTGGGCGAGTTTGCACGATGCTGAGAACAAGACGGGCAGCCCGTGCCTGTTGGCCACATTTTTTTCAGAATGTGGGACACACGCTGTACGTACGATACGACCTCAGGCCTTGTGGTCCTCTCCTCTAGCTCAGCCCTTTTAAATGCGAAGCATTTCTTAGCGAACTTCGACCACTTTCAGCGTATCTATCTATCTATCTATCTATCTATCTATCTATCTATCTATCTATCTATCTATCTATCTATCTATCTATCTATCTATCTATCTATCTAGCCGCCTACGACATGGTGCTCTCCTGGCCGTATCATTATTGGGATTTATACCAAATTTCGTATGGCATAACTTGACTGTATGACGAACATAATTGGCTGGTCATATGATGAAAATCATGACTAACTTGTCATGAAAAGTATGATTTACATGCAGAATAAACTCTACTGTTCGCGTTGCAGGGACAATCTTATCACAGGGATTTTAAAATTATCTAGAACGTTCCCAGAAAATGGGCTCTTTTAAACAAAAAAGAAAGGTCCAGTGAGTCGATTTTTGAGAACGTTAAAATCGACCATTTATTCAGAGAGTCATTGAACACGGCCTTCACAACATCTGGCTTATAAACAAAAACTAGTGCTGCAGCGATGCGCAGGAAACACATTCCAAGCGAAAACGCAGCATTCGATGGCTGTGCACATCGCATACGGTGGACGGATGTTGAGCATGCAATGCACCAGCATAAGGACATAATCATACATATGCTTTGATGGGAGCACCGCCCTTTGAATGTTTTGGATACATAACCTCCCATATGTTGCTTTTGTAGTGGCACTAGCCTTCGATGGCGTTTTAAATTCGAAGCATTTCTTTGCGTACTGCAAGCACTTTGAGCGTTTCTATCTATCTATCTATCTATCTATCTATCTATCTATCTATCTATCTATCTATCTATCTATCTATCTATCTATCTATCTATCTATCTATCTATCTATCTATCTATCTATCTATCTATCTATCTAGCCGCCTACGACATGGTGCCCTCCTGGCCGTATCATTATTGGGATTTATACCAAATTTCGTATGGCATAACTTGACTGTATGACCGAACATAATTGGCTGGTTCATATGATGAAAATCATGAGTAACTTGTCATGAAAAGTATGATTTACATGCCACACTCATGGCGCACTCGTGGTCGTTTAGTTAGCTTGATATACACCAAATTTGGTATTGTGTAACGTGACTGTATGACCAACGTAAGTGACAAGTGGTAATGTGGAAATCATGACTTATCATGTGCGACATGACTTGCATGCCACGCTCATGGCGTGCTCACGGCCGTTTCGTTAGCTTGATATGCACCAAATTTGGTATTGCGTGACGTGACTGTATGACAAAAATAAATGACAGGTCCTAACATGTAAAACACCACATACAATTTATGTAAAGCATGATTTCCTCCTTCCTGGCTGCTTCGCATTACATCGATTCCCACAGTGCGTGGGATCTGCCGTCTTTTTAGATGTGAAGCATATTAGAGTGGGGTTCCATCCAGGTGTTGGTGGTGGTGGTGTGCGGCGTGACCACCCTCACTGCGCATGCGCAAACCCTTTAAAAAAAATAAAAATAAAAAACCTCCTCTACCCCCTCTCTCAACTCTAGGCATCCCTCCCCGCGGCGACCACACCCTCACTGCGTATGCGCGTTCCCATCCTCTCTCCGCTCCTACGCCCCCCCCCCCCTCTCTCCTCTAGGCATCCCTCCCCGTGGCGTCCACACTCCCACTGCTCATGCGCGTCCCCCCCCTCTCTCTCCTCTCCTACGCTCCCCCCTCTCTGGCCTCGCGACGCCGACGCAGGCAGCGTCTGCTAGCGAGTTTCTTGGTTGAAAAAACCGACTGCTCGCGCTGCACAACCGTTCACTGGCCACCCCGCAGGGCTTAATGTCTCCAGTCATTGGAGGGGGGGCCCTCAGAGGGCAGCGAGATATATATATATATATACACACACACACATATATATATATATATATATATATATATATATATATATATATATATATATATATGTATATATCCCCTTCAGGCGCGCATTATGATGCGCTGTCCGGAAATGTCTAAATTTCCCACAACATAATTCTAAGGCACACGCTATTACATTCCAGGAAAGAAAATGAAGAAATGTGTTGTTTTTCGCGAGCTATGCTAAGTAATCATAATTAGCATATAATTAAATATTTAATCATTCGTCAACCACCCGAGTACGATATTTACACGAAAAGAAGGTAATCTTAGGCTCAAAATGCACACGCAGTTCGTTTTTGGCTCTGTTCATTTTGAGCAAAGAAAAATAATACTTAAGTTGGTTCTGGAACGCGGCAAGCCCAGTGAGCCGTCAAACATGGTAGTGCCTTCATAAAAGTGATCGGCTGCAGCCGTATGCAGCACATTGGGCTGAAGTCAAGACACATTGGCTATGCAGAAGGTTCAATTACTCCTATGCACAATGTATTTTGCCCTTTCTTTCCCACTAGTTTGAGGAACTGGCAAAAACAAGTCGCGTCCACATATGTGGACGTTGCGCCTGAAGGGGATATATACGTGTTTGTGTGTGTGTGAAGACAACTTTCTCTAGCACTAATATATACATTAGAGTTATCATGTCTCCGCAACCATAACTACCGCGAAAAAAAATCTACACCAGCGCTTTTCAAATGGGTACAGCAGTGCTACAGTTGACCTGCCGAGAGGGGGCCGGGCCCCACCTTAAAAAATGGAAGGGGGGCCGGGCCCCCTGGCCCCCCCCTGACTTTAAGCCTTGCCACCCCGTATATATGGCACTGGATCTTGACCTCCAAGGTGGTGCCGGTGGGAGATTTCTCCTGTTCGTTGTTGAACAAAAAAATTCGCAGCGTGCGCGTTAACTAAAAGCGGACTGCGGGTCTCTGTGTCCAGTCGGAGTCTTCTGTCTCTCATTGCCCATTAGCAGCGATTGGCATGTTCCAGTAGGGAACACCGGTCCATCACTGCGTGCTTTGCGCCTGCCCAGGTTTCTCTCCTGCGCAACGCTGCGATGAGCGCCAGCGTCAACGCCGCCGCCAGTGCAAGCGTTAGCGGCCGCTGCTTCGCATATACACGTGGTTCCCTTTAGCGATTTTTCTTGGCTTTTCCTCATTCATCTTCTGAAGTAGCGACCCGGCAACGGAGGTTACGAGCGAACGGCAAAACCCAGCTAAACACAGGTGATCCAGTTGTCGACAAAAAAAATCGCATTTCCACGAAGTGAATCATGGCGAGTGGGTGAAGCACTGGGGATCGTTCTTACCGTAAATCACCCGTGACATTGCCCATTCGCGCATGTATATGAGTGACAACGCGTGTGTACAGTATATACACTGTGTTTTTGCCGTTGAGCCGCCGCTTCCCGCGTCCTCAACCACGGGGTAGCAGCTTGTTGTCGGCGTTGCCGTTTTGCCTCTCGCGGGCGAGAGCGCGTTCACGATCGTTTTAATCCATGGCAGAAAGAGAGAGTGTGGTCTGGAACGCGCTTATTCTTCATCGTCATCAGCGTCATCGTTATGAGGTATAGTGGGTACATTCCATGTGCTGTGCCGTGATGGCAGAAAGAGAATGTGTGGTTTGGAAAGCGCTTATTCTTCATCATCAGCGTCATCCTCACCGTCATGGCGTATAATCGTTACTTTGCATCTGCTGTGCCGTGATGGCAGTGCCATGGTCATAACACTAGCGTGGCTACGGCGGACAATGAGGTGGGGGGGGGGGGAGGGGGGCAGGTCTCGTTTATAAGATGCTCCGCATCTAAATCTGGCCAGCACTGTGTGATGACACGACCTTACTAGAGCAGACTCCAGGAATGCTCCGGCTGGATGGGCGCTTCAGGTGGGCTTAGGCGGGCAGCCGATTCGGACAGTTCACCGCACCAGGAGATTGACGCATCTAAGCACCCCAGAAATGGTTCTCGGATAACAATGATTGGGCACAAAAGGTAGGTTGGCTTCATTCCAACGGTATCTTTTTACGGCACTCATTGGTTTGGGAAATTAACTTGCATGCATGGGAAAAAATCTTCAGGCAGAACCAATTCGTGAAAATGAGTTATGCCGGAATCTGGCAAGCTGGCAGAAGTGTTCCATGTGCTTCCAGTTATTGACTAATTCGTCCTAGCTGCGCCAATCGCTCGCATACTGCTTATCCTTAGTAAAAATACACATTCATTAAGGGAGCACAAGCAGAAGAGTGTTACGGCGAAGGGCATGTGTCAGTGCATTGCAACGACTGTTATGGTCCACCTCTGTTTAATGAATGTGTTACTTTGTATAGGAACTTTGATAAGTATATGCGAGAGATTGTCGAGGCCAATTTGATTGTTAAAGAAGATGACAAAGGTGTCAGTGCCCCCCTCCATTAATTTCAGCGGTAAAGAAATAGCATATCTGAACGACGCAGGCTTGCACTTTTGATGCAGTTCTGGCTATCTTCATCTTTAGTATATGTATAACGCGTTTCAGAAATAACAGTTAAGTTGTGGGTAGCACACGCCCGTCCTCTTCCTTGGTCGTTTCAGTGATATGGCTTCTTTGAACGTAAAAAGCCCAGAAGGCTGTTCTATTGGACTCCTTGGTCTACGTCTTAAAAGCAGTAGTAGCATTTTGTTTGTCTTTTCTAACACTGAAATGTCTGTATATAAATAAAAAAAATCACGCCATATCCACGAAGTGAATGATGATGAGTGGGCGAAGCTCGATCGTTTTCATCCATGACAGATAGAGAATGTGTGGTCTGGAACGCGCTTATACTTCATGGTCATCGGCGGCATCGTCATGGTTATCACGTAGTGGGTACATTCCACTATACTGGAACGCGCTTATACTTCATCGTTATCACGTCTAGTGGGTACATTCCACTATACTGCGTCATCGTCATTTTATCACGTGGAGTGGGTACATTCCACTATACGTGGCTACCTACCTACTACAACTACTACTACTACTACAGAGGAACGCGCTTTAACTTCATGGTCATCAGCGTCATCGTCATCGTTATCACGTGTAGTGGGTACATTCCACTATACTGGAACGCGCTTATACTTCATCGTTATCACGTATAGTGGGTACATTCCACTATACTGCGTCATCGTCATCTTTATCACGTGGAGTGGGTACATTCCACTATACGTGGCTATCTACCTACCTACTACAACTACAACTACTACTACTACTACTACAACTACAGAGGAGGGACAGACCCACACCCTAAGGAGCTTCGCCCCTAAAAAAATTAGGCATATCCCAAGTACCACGGGAATCGATGTTATGCGAAGCATCCGGAGATAAGGTGACTGGGTTGTAATTTTTTATTGAGCGAACCGTTATGAAAAGACGCTAAAGATATGTACAAATGTTGCACGCACAGACATATGTTGAACAGTCGCATACCTTTCATATAATCAGTTGTTTACAGTTGTACAACGATGCTAACAGAAACATGGCCATTGCCAACACCAGAAGCCGTAAGCTGATATGTAAAGCTTGTACTTGCAAGGATGGTAGCCCTGGATAGTGCTAGGTCAACCAAATGCAGTGGATGGCGCCTAAGTATACAAACTGACGTTGAACCGACATGACTCCATCATAGGAGTACGTATGTAATGTTTATAAAATTAGATAGCCAGCCCTTGCAACCACAATATACGTTTCACCAACATTACGCCTGTAGGGCTTTTTCTACAAAGTTTCGACACCTGACGTGGCTCTGTGCTAGAATATTTGATGGCCACGCTGAATGCTTGGGTTCGATTCCTGCTGGGACTCTGATTCTTTGCATTCCTCGTATTCTTTGTATTCGCAATGCCCACGAACTATAGGTGGCGCGCTGTACGATTCAAGATGGCGCCTGATGGAGGGTCAATCCGTTTGTTAGCATAGGAACAGATAGGACGTGCGTACGTACGGCCCGTGCCACTTTCACCGGATGAAGTCATGAGCTGCACTGAAATTGATATGAGACCGAAATGCTTTCTCAAACCATGGAAGCTCGCCACCTAATTATTTGCCGCGGTGTGAAAGGTTATATTTCAGCTCCGTTACCGTGCATAAGCGATGCTGTGCGAAATCCTGTGCGTGCTGCAGAAAACTTCATGAACTAGAATTGACGTGTGACCTGAACGGCACTCCGAGATACTGTCTACCGAGCCTGCCTGACGGATTTGCCGCAGTGGTAGGCCGCTAGCGAGTAGCGTCATCGCTGCTGCACGGGACCGAATTAATGTTTAACGTGGCGATGGTTTGCAAACATATGCCGTCGTCATTACTTGCGCAGTCAGGAACGCGGAGTTGCTTCTTCAACGGAACACAAGCATTTAACATCCTATTTAGTAGCGCTTGTATCACAGCCATGCTCAGACTCAAGCCGTGCGCAATTCACTGCACTCGGATGCCGCAGGTTCGATCAGCACGATCGAAACATGAATATCGAAAAAAAAAACACGCACGTATGCTTTTCGCAACGACGAATTCTTCACCGGAAGGTACCGGTGAAGTACAGGAGAAGTGAACCGATAGGCGTGGATTGTGGCCGTAACTGCACGTTTCATCGCTCTAACCATTTCGCTTCCCTGTTCCGAACTCGAGTGTTCTGGCGGAATGCGGCGCTCGATAATATCCTCAATAATTGCGCTACGTTCAATGTACAAGAAAAAATATGTTTTTACTTTGATCTCGCTGAAGGATGCTATATATGCATTAAATACAATCAAAGTGACTTACGAGCGTGAAAAAACATTAGCGCGCGAGAGGACGTGAAGTGCAACTCGCTCCTCGTGAGTTAGCAGCTGATCGTTCATCGTCGCTGTCACACACCTTCTCACACACACACACGCTTTCACAGCCTTCTCCGTCCAGTGAAAAATCCTCGTCGTCAAGGTGGTTCCTTCTTAACATCATTGCTGAAAGCAATGTGAAGAATTTCCTCCGCCGAACGACTTCAATTAGTCCTCGTCACAACGTTATCTGGGCGCGCAGAACTTGTTGCTCTCACACCGGTCAACAAACAAATCGCTTGCAGAGTGCTGCCATCTATCAACATAAGTACAAAAACAAGCGGCGCAGCGCTGGCCAATTTGAGATTAGTCAGTTATACATCGCTAGCTCGCGCGACTTCCCGCCTGCAATGTTATAAATTCACGCACTACAAAAGCACTGACGAATGTTATACGCAAGTAAAACAAGGTGAGTTTCAACTGAGAAGGTCAGACGACAGCGTTTAACTAACCTACGTGGCTACACAAAACCTCGCGAAGCTGATATTTGTACGATGTGGGTCATCGTTGAATGCGCGAGTTGGCACGTATTTTCACGAAAACTTCGCGTCTCGCAAGAACGAATCAGATTTATCGTGTCACGGAGGGCCCGGTTTGTTCACTGAAGCAGGAAACATGCAAACTCGTAGTGTTTCTTTCCTGCTAACACAGCCGAACAAGTGCGCTACTGCGTAGGGCTGCCATGGTGTCGTCTACTGATCATCCATGAGAGGACGCTCCTAAATTCCGCTAGGGGCGCGACAGTCTATGCGCATTGCGAATTCCTCGCGCCAACGCCACCGACGTCCGCTTTCTTAACGCTGTCACCTTTAAATTACCAGTGTCAACGCCACCGATGTTAGTTTCACTTAACGCTCTCGCATTTCATTTACCAATGTCTGTTCTCGCCGTTCCTGAGTAGATATAAATTGTTGAAGTCCTGTGGCACATACCCGCATTCCGCGGCCCGTGGTATACGGATATGAGCCACACATGTCTGGAGAAATGAGTTTGACGATGTACGTGACGAGATTTTCACGTTATTCAAGTCACGACCAGCCCGATGTATTCATCAAATCCTCTTACCCGGCCATACTAATTTCGGTCGACCTCAAGTTAAGGAGGCGATCACGAGAGCATCCGGACGTAGGCAGCTAGATAGATAGATAGATAGATAGATAGATAGATAGATAGATAGATAGATAGATAGATAGATAGATAGATAGATAGATAGATAGATAGATAGATAGATAGATAGATAGATAGATAGATAGATAGATAGATAGATAGATAGATAGATGGATAGATAGATAGAAACGCTCAAAGTGCTTGCAGTACGCAAAGAAATGCTTCGCATTTAAAGCGCCATTCGAAGGCTAGTGCCACTACAAAAGCAACATATGGGAGGTTATGTATCCAAAACATTCAAGGGCGGTGCTCCCATCAAAGCATATGTATGATTATGTCCTTATGCTGGTGCATTGCATGCTCAACATCCGTCCACCGTATGCGATGTGCACAGCCATCGAATGCTGCGTTTTCGCTTGGAATGTGTTTCCTGCGCATCGCTGCAGCACTAGTTTTTGTTTATAAGCCAGATGTTGTGAAGGCCGTGTTCAATGACTCTCTGAATATAGGGTCGATTTTAACGTTCTCAAAAATCGACTCACTGGACCTTTCTCTTTTTTTTTAAAGAGCCCATTTTCTGGGAACGTTCTAGATAATTTTAAAATCCCTGTGATAAGATTGTCCCTGCAACGCGAACAGTATAGTTTATTCTGGAACTACCGCTGCCACCTGCGATAGGGTTGAAATCTTTGATAACTGATGTGTAAAGGATGGTGCGCCTTACCGCTGATCAGATTACCTACGGCCGACGCTGTGATCGCCGCAATTAGTGTACAGCCTGTATCGTTGGAACTTTGGCTTTTCGCTTCTTGGGCTGAAGTTCACCTAAGTAAAGATCTTCTTTATTAGATTGAGTGACGTCTTCACCATCGCGACCACGTGATATCTAGAATCGCGCGTGGCAATATTTTGACGTCACCCGCGCACTGGGTGGGCGCGAGTTCAAGAGTGTTGCTTGTTGGACAAGTTGGTACATGCTTAAATTCGAAGAAAGCCACTAAACCGTCTAAAAAAGGAAGAAAACTGGCAGGCAGAAGCAGAGACAGTGAACACAGAACCGCCTCTGTGTTCGCTGTCTCTCCTTCTGCCTCCCAGTTTTCTTCCTTTTTTTCGACGGTTTAGTGGCTTTCTTCGAATGAAAGTAGAGCACGAGGGCTGAGCCCCCTACATGGCACGTGGGCGCTTCCTCACTGTGAGGAGGCACCCTTAAAAAGCGAAGGAAAGCCCCTGAAGCACAATACTCTTCATCGCGCAGGAGCTGCTCCGGCGCTGATCGAAAGCGGAAGTGCTGGTCACGATGGTCTGCCAGTAAGACAGCGTCACAGCCGGTGATAGAGCATGAGGGAAGGTGGGACATGTGAGGAGGATGCGTAGGAAGTGTCCTGGTTTGCCGGAAAGTTTGCATGAAGAGGGGAATTGGTCTGGGTATCGCGCGTTTAGAAATATGGGGTATGGAGCAGTCCGAGTTTGTAGGCTGCGCGCGGGTGGTGTTTGCGGAGTTTAAAAACAGCGAACGGCGTGAAAACCTTAACGAAAATTCGGACACATTTTTTGAGGACAGAGCTTCACCTCCAGCCTACAGTTAATGTCACACGTGGAACCGCTTTTACCTAAGACGTACTCCGAGAAATCACTGACACGTTATTTCATTAATTCATCAGAGGCAAAATGTGTAATACAGCCACCTAGCTCCGACGCCTAGAAATCAAGAACTCCGGCTGACCTCCCGCGTTGTGGGAATCGGCGTTACGGGAAGCATTTTGCGACGTATTTAATGTTGAGCCAAGCGTTACGCGTCAAACCGGTGTCCCTTGCAAATCGAACAGCTGTGCGCGCGATATGGCGCGTGCGGAGCATGCCCACCACGTCGTGTATCCTGAGGTCTATAGACCGTCTACAAGATACAAGAAAGAGGGCTATAGCATCTTTGTTCTGGACTGTGGAACGGCGGGCTTACTCGCGACACACTTTTAGCCACAAATATCTGTCTTAGCGGAAGAAGTAAACAGTATGCAACGTTTAGGCCGCGCCGCTATCGCCTTCCGCAGTGGCGCGAAACACGCGCCTAACCGGAATTCTTCGCGCACGCACCATCGGAAGAGCTGTCCAACTCAGGCGACGCACCGACAAAACCACTAAACTACAACGCCATGCTGGAGTACTGCCGAGAGAGAGTCTATAGGTATCCTCCCCTTCATCCTTCACCTTAACAGAGCAGATGCTGTCGCTGGGCGGGAACTGCCGACTAGATCATTTCCTTGCCTCTAATGCTAAGTGTCTTTCATCCAACTCTGTATACACCTCCGACTGCCCCTTTTGTGGATCCGTACCAACTGTGCACAACTGCACGTGGAAATGCCCTGGCCCACGGGGCATTCCTCGCCTCGCCAACCCCACCACTTCTTCCTGGGAGTCGAACTTGTACATCTTAGCAAGCGCAGTGGAAGAAGCCCAAAAGAAAGAGATACGTAAACAGGACGGGCGCTAGTCATGTTTACGTGTCTCTTCCTTTTGTGCTTGTTCCGCTGCGCTTGCTAAGATGCGCAAGTTCTACACCCACCAAGTAGCCCGAATTACTGCGTTGAATACTCTTGAGATTCTGCAACGCTCAGCTTACGCTGGCAGGAAGTGCAGCGGGCTCGCAGGGCCGCGCAAGGCAATGGAGCCCTGGACTGAGGGCCCCACCCAACGAACGTTTTCTGTGCATTCACTAATAAAAGTTTGGGGCCAAACAACGAAACGTTACTTTCCTTCGACCGCGTCCTCACCTTACGTGAGGCCTCCTTACAGCCAAGTACCGACGGAGGAAGCATGCGTACTCTGAAAGCTCCCTTCACCCGTCCTCGCGGGAGGAATGGTTGCCGCGCTCCTGCGTTCGAGATTATCGAATATAAGCTTTGCTCACAAGCGTTTATTCTGTAAAAAAAAGTTGGGTCACCACATCACTTCCAAATTGAAGTGTTAATATAGAGACGCGTGTACGCTTTCTTCCAACTGCGATTACTAAATGTGAAAAGCCACCGTAGTCGAGCGCAAAACGTGGTGCGGTCTAGCAACACTGAAACACCCGCCTCTTTAAACGCTGTCAGTCTAACGCGCTTCACGAGTCAGACATGCCTGCGAAAACACCCTTCTGCCCGCAGAGGTGGGGTGGGAGGGTTGCCTGGGAAACAAGCATCACTTGAGCTAGCTCATCACGTGGGCTAGCTGCGAGGTGAAGCGCTCGTTCAGGGCCAGGAGCGGACCTAAGGGCTCACGAAGGTAGCCCCAAAGCAACCTTAAGCTGAGGAAGTGCCAAGGAACCCTTCACTGAGGGCTCCTCAGTGAGGAAGTTTTCAGAGTGACATAAGGCGGCCTCACCAAAATGAAGGCTTCCTTACTGAGGAAAGGAACGTTTCGTTGTTTGGCCCTTATTCTCTTTCTCTCTTCGCGTAGGATTCCATGTGCAGAGGCTACGTCCACCATAGGTTTCACTTCACTGACAAGGAGTGTTGTTGGCGAGTATTATGAATAATTCGGCGCTACGCCGGCACTCACACGCTAAATGAAAATGACGCAGCTTCATTTCTGAGGTATGGGAGAAGGAAGGAACGAAAAGTCTTCCCCATCTCCCGTTAAAGGGAACCATGTGTGGATGCGAAGCAGCGGGAAGATGGTTAGCTTGAGCGGGAGAAACGTCGCCGCTATCGTTTCGCGGCAGCGGCCCGGGCGCTCCATTACTTTCATACCGCGGAACTACCGTGGCGCCCCCCAGCGGAGTATGCAGCTGTCCCACCACCTGTCGTGCGCGCCGCTCCGTAGAGGATTCCTAGAAAAGAGAACGGGGGGGGGGGGGGGCGTAGGAGAGTAGAGAGAGGGGTAGGGGACGCGCATGCGCTGTGGGGCTGTGGGACGCGGGAGCCGCTCCGTAGAGTAGAGGATTCCTAGAGGAGAGAAAGGGGGGCGAGCGTAGGAGAGGAGAGAGAGAGGGGGGAGGGGACGCGCATGCGCTGTGGTGGTGTGGGACGCGGGACGCGGGAGGGAGGGACGGACTACTACCGCCGATGTAACATGGCAGAAGCCTTTATTCTAACAAGCGGCCTAGTTGCCGCCATAAAAATTCCAATGCTTAAACAATGTTTTAGTTGCGCCTTTTAAATCTATTGGGGCACTTCTAGTAATCCTTTCATGGATTTTGCATATAAATGTGGCATTCGTTCAGGTTCTTGGGGATCTATTCTCGATGCGTCCGCATAGCGGACTGTTCGTTTCGGCCGCCGCTGATTGCCTGGAGCTCGGCGAGTAGTGCGCCCCCTGTTTCCGGGTGTTCTTCCACAACGACATTTTGACGTCACAAAGCTTTCACGGCTCTCGACACAACTGAGAGGAACGGAATGCGCTTCAACACGACGAACGCTAGCTCCAGAGATCCACTTTTGGGAGCACATCTCGGAGGCCATGAATGATCTTTGACCCCGTTAACCCTCGAATTAAGTTTAATGCTGGCGCCCGTCTACCGCATGGTGAAGGTCGGCACGCATTCCCTGTATCATTCTCAAACACCTGGGACCCCTTCATACGCAAGTTCAAACTTGTAAAGTTTGTTTAAGTTTCCTGTTAATGCGCATTTTGTCCAGTTTCTCTCTTCTTATCCTGGAAATGCGCTGACGGGTTCGGTGCGTCGGCGTGGTCGAGAGGGCGATGACGTCACGGCTCACCGCTTTTTCGAGTAAATGAATGAGCTCTGCCAAAATGGACATGTTCACAAGGTGAACACTTCGAGGATAGCCGCCATGATATATGAACAAAATTTCATTTCGTTATAACAGTCTCCAGCCTCTCGATTGTTAACGACGTAGATGCAAATGCCTGCGTTTCACTCTTACTATAGCGCTACGTAAAAGCTGTGCTATGCAGGTGCAACACTCGCAGCGAAAACATCACCTCTCCCGCTTTTGTTTTCACATTGTTCATGGAGTGTACATTGTAATCTGGGTTGGTGACGTTAGTGCAGTGCTGAGGACACATATGCTCCAGGTGCCGCCCCATAGTTTATTTGTTTCTGCCGCAAAGCTGCATACTTTTTCTCTTTCCGACCTATTTTGTGGGATAGAGCCAATGCTGTAATTTTCGAACGTTTTATTGCACAAAGAATCGAAAAGTCGCCAAGTGTACAACATACACAGAGTCGCTATTTCAACGCGTTGTACGTTTTTTTCTTGTTATCTTTTGCTTTCTTTCGTTCGTCGGGAAAAATTTGTTCAGAACGTGAGCTCATATGTGCTTCAAGTTTAACAGGTGCCGGTCGCAGCAGCCCGTGGTGTATTCATTGGGGATACTGCGACGTAGGGTGGTATGTTCTGCCGTTCCCGTGCTCCAGAGCTATTTCTTTACCACGTGACAGTTTCAAGAATCGAGGAAGTGTGGTCGAAATTCACCGTTTATTCGAATACTCAGCAGTTAGCGACTTGTGTGGGATTCCTTGTATCCCACATGATGACTCGAGAAGCACTGTAGATAGCGTTGTCGTTGTGGTCATCAAAGAGCATTCACAGAAGCACGTTTCTTTGCACTCAAGAAGGCATGCTTCTTGTAATAATTTAGACACCGGCCATTTCTAACAGCGAACTTATCGAATGTGCCGTGGCTCCTCAGAAAACAGGTAAGAGAGGCATTTTTTTAACACGTAAATATTTTATGCCGGAGTCGCTGCTGAAGCGGCCGCGTTTGCGAAAGGAGCGCGCTGCTCAAACATAAACAAGTAACAACCGTGACAGTTTTTCGATCGCGCTCCTCCTGTGCATACTTGTGCCTTCGTTTCGTGCGTCCTTCGTTGTGTTTGAGCAGCGCGCTTGAAGTGTCCAGCTGTGGCAGCTGTTAGTTCGCGCTCGTTCTGTGTGTGTTCTTTTGGTGCGTCCTTTTATTTGAGCCGGTGCCTGCAATTAAACATGCAGGCACCGTGAGACGGTGCCTGCATGTTTAGTTGAGCTTCTGATCAATGTTTAATGAAATCCGATACTGTTTAGACACTTTTGTTAATAAAAGAAAGTCTCGGTAAGGTTCGAAATCTGTACTGAATTGCGTTGATGAGTCAAAATGAAATAAAGCCAGTCTTCTGTAGGAACGTCTTGCGCTGAGAAAAAGAAGACTACCTTGTCACCACTTTGCAATCAACTGAACATAACATATTTGCCTAGTGTACAGAAACAAGGCTTGCAGAACTCTCATGGCGGTCGTCACATTAGGAATTTGCGAAAATTCAAATGAACTTGCTTGAATAAAAATATGGCTCTTATAAAGTTCTTCTCCTTGATTCTGGGTAAATGGTTGCATATTAAATCGATCATCATTCACTGCTGTCGCGCAGAAAGGACGAAGTGACGCCAGCTGCACAGAAGAAATATTCATGCAGAAATGCATGATTGTAAGCACATTCACATGATCGTAACAGTGCAGTGAAGGAACAAATGATGTTGCTGGAGTTGATGTTTCCACAACGGAATATTTTTGTCGCAGTTGCAAGCGCTTGCGTACGGGCAACCAGCATGGATACATACGCAAGATTTGCGATGCTGATGTTTCGAGGAAGGAAACGCTATTGTCATAAGAATGAGTGTCAAAATGATAGTGCTCTATCCGGATGACAGTCCATAAACTTGAGTATTTTCTATTGTTATTTCAAATACAATAAGCGCGCTTATGTGCTTCATTTGAAGCGTTTATGCGTGTACGACACACACGTGGATTTAGCCTTTAGTCGATATACAATTCAAAGTTAACAATCTCAAGGCAAAAGTGGAGTTTCCCTTCAGAACTTTCATTTTAACTTCAACATCGCGGTGTGGTTGGTTAAAGTGTTCATGGGCAAATTTGGAAAGTGTCTATGTGTCTATAATTTATAGGTAAAAAAACCATTAATTCTAATATTTGCGGCCTATCAAATATGCTCGGCATTTCGCTGCTTCAGGAAATCACTTCAGAGCTTCTGGAGGTAAAGCTTGATTTAACTTCCCCGTCATATCATTTCCAGTTTTTTTTTTAGTACTTGTATTATCTTGAAAGTGTCTGCAGTTCCCACCACTTAGGGCGAGAAAATATTATGGAACGCTGTTGATACGCCTGAGGTATACTTTGCGTACAGAAATACGCCCGTAAGGTTTCTATGGCTGATATTTATGACCCTGGAACCACTGTAAGCATTCTTTAGAAACCTCTCACTTGGCAATGCTCAAATGTAATTCCGCGCGATATTTTAAGCGCATTATTGTGAATAGAATAGCAAATGCTTCACGTATATTTTATGACTGCTTTCTAGGTAACGCCTGCTCTCTTTTCACTTCCTTAGAAAGCACAATGTCTACGCCCATTTCTGGAAGCACTTCAACACTGCTTGAGGAAAGGGTAAAATATGGTGCTACAACGGAGACTTCTACAGCTGGCGGGCTGAAGAGAGAAGTTGGCTTATTCAGTGCCGTGGCCATCATCATAGGAAGCACTGTAGGTGTGTGCGTAATCTCGTATATCATAATTCAGGAGAGATAATGCTAGTTGCAGGAGTCCACTTAACGGCGATATAGACAACGCCGCTTTACATAGAGCGGTCGTGCTGATCTTATATTTAAATTCAGGTTTTTGTGGAGGCCTTGTTGAATGCATTCTGCAATGGTGTTAACTGCTCATTGCACATTCTTGTTGTTTTTTTGCAAAATAAATGTGTGTTGCCTGACAATTGTGTATCAAGTATCACTGCAAACTCTGTTGAAAAAAAAATCTACATAGATCTTTCTTTTTCTTCAGGATCAGGTATACTCGTGACTCCAAGCTTGGTGTTCCGGCACACGGGAACAATCGGTGTCAGCCTCCTGGTATGGCTCGCAGCGGGAGCGATGGCTCTTATCAGTAAGCCCTAGTGTACTGAAAGTGACGAAAAGTGTGTCCCCATTCCTGCCAGCACCGCAGAAAACGACAGGCGACAGGTTAGAAAACAACTTCCAGGCAGACTGATCAAAAGAAATTCATGGTGACCTTAATCCTTGGACTTAGGTATATACCTTGGCGCTTCTGTTTTCTAGCCTATTCTCTGTGTGAACATTGTGTTCCATGGCACTGCCGAAACGGATCCCAGAAGACAAGTTGATAGAAAGGCATAGTTGAGACCGGCTCCGCCAGGTGCCACGGCGATGCCATATGCTCGCAAGTGAAGCGTCTGCTGATTAAAATGAACACATTCAGGTGATTGTCATCATTTATCATTTAGCTAATTGGCAGTTAACCAAAGGAAGCTTATGATCCGATGCTGTATGTAGCCATATAGCTCTTAACTTGAATCAACCATCGATTTCGTGCCACTTGTGCCTTTTAAAGCGTATTTTCTGAATATTCGGAAAACCGGAAAAAAGAGGTGGACCTAAGGTCCTTGGAAGTGAAACGAGGCTGTGAGACGTAGCTCGAGCCAATAAAAAGAGCCTGGATGACGTCTGTGCGACGAGAGGCCACATCGCGTCGACAAGTGAAAGCTCCAATGTTCACCTGAAAATTCTGGGATTTATAGTCCATCGTGGTTAGGCATGAAACAGGCTCCACTTAGCATGTGTTCAGCGCGTAAGACAACGTTTCTCTTCACATCTACGTGAAGACATCCTTAGCCGCGTAGAGTATTTCAAACACATCCCAAGGTGTGAGCTTTGAGCGACAGCAGAGTGACATTGTAGATACACGACCGTTTTGACAAATGTGTGCTTTTTAATGTAATAAGCTTGCAATTTTCCAAGTGGTAGCGTTGCCTCCCTTTAAGATGCGTTTGTGTTAGGGTTGGGCCGAACATTCTTAGTGGGTTAGAAATTAAGTGCTGCGGAATTTACAAGAAGACGGGAGGCAAGAACATCTCTTACGGAGCGCATCAACCAACTGATTTAGCTAGAACAAAAAAAGGAAAAAGGGGTGGTAATTGTGGGACAATCAGCGCACGAGCAAGTACAGATGCAAATATAGGTGCAAACCCATGCATTTTTTTTTCTGGTAGCACGGTACGTGTACGTAAATACCACATAAGAATTCTAGATCAAACATGTGCGGCGCTCAAAATTATCCTGTGTTTACTTAGGAATGCCTCCTGTGAATTCGAAACTAACTCCGGCAATCGCCTTAGCAATTGTTCACTCCTCCGCTGAGTATATATTCTCCAATTCTAAAACTGCAATTCATAATTACGCCACTCTCAAAATACACTCTCCGGCTGCTAGAATCCTTGAGTTATCTCCTCCGCCTGATCGTCTCATCACTCTCCTCTGGGTCCCTGCGCACAGTGGACACCCAGGCAACACGGCCGCTCACACCCAAGCCCGAGCACTCGTCGACCGGGCTCCAAGCGACCTGCCTTCGCTTCGCGGTGCCAGGGATCGACTGCTCAGATACCACGATATCACACTGTTTTATCGAAATTCCCGCCTAACGTATCCGCCACCGCATAAATCTCTTTCCAGAAGTGACCAAGTTTTGTGGCGCAGACTTCAAACGGCCACATTCACGACTCCTTTCCTTCTCTCCCTGATTACGCGTGGCGAAATCTCTCCTCACTGCAACCTGTGTCGTAGCACCAGAGCCGACTTCAATCATGTCTTTTTGAATTGCCCGAACAAACCCAAGCCCCCGTGGCAAGGGTCAGAACACCAGTAGCGATGGGAGGCTGCTCTGCGCAGCTCGCAACCGGAGTTACAGCTCCGGACAGTGGGCTGGGCCAGAGGCGTTGCCGAAGCACAGAAGTGTCCTGCCATCTAGAGCGGCCCAAGGGCCCATCGTCGTCCTTCTTCCACTTCCCCCCCCCCACGCCCCCCCCCTCACATGATTCTTTCGTGGATCAATAAAGTTTTTACCTACCTACCTCCCAACTTCACCAACAGCACTGTGAGCCTTTGCAAGTGTTCGTTTAAATTTACCCCTCCTGTATACTAAAATAGTCACACTTACAGCCACAGCAGTGCCGAGCAAGATTCCGCTTGATTGCAAGTATACTACACAAATTATATGTGCTCATGGAGCCTTTTGTTGAGGTACTTTCCCGTCTGGCCGATATAAGATACCCCGGAAGGCAAATGAGTCCGATAAACTACTCCTACCTTGTACTCAACAAAGTTCTTTACATATGGGACTTTGCATGTTAAATTTCAGAGGTATTCATAGATGCTTTACAAATTAGCTTTTCGACAAAAGCCTGCCAATTTTTTAGGCTCCCTGAATATCTCATGCACATCTTGCCGAAGACTCACTTTTTCAGTCTATGGGCTGTTGTGTGCATATACGGCAGCCACTCCAATACCGCCATTTTACACAACCACTGGAGTTTACCACATGCCTGAGCTCTCCGTCTATTTCACTTACAGACCGGCAGGTGACATTCTTAGGTGCTGATAATTTGGAGCTTCAAACTTTTTGATTTAGCATTCTGTTATAAAAATTATGTGGAGGCATGGTACAGCTGGCGTACTAACCGAAAAAAATGCACAGGTTTGCACCAGCGTTTGCATCTATGCTTGTTCATGTGCCGTTGGCCCAGAGTGCTCACCATCTTTTAGGAGCGAAGCTCCTTAGGCTCTCTCGACGTCCGTTGACGCCGTTGTCGTAGCTCACCGTCGGACCGAAGCACAGGCGTTACATATGCCGTACATAGAGCGTTCATAGCGCGCATATAGGTTTCAAAAAGAACGTACTCTCTCCGTGCATCTGTCCGTCTGCCCGTCCGTGCAATCGTCCGTCCGACCGTCTGTCTGCCCATCCGTCCATCCGTCCGCGCATCTGTCCGTCCGTCCGTCCGTCCATGCACCCGTCCGTCCGTGCATCTGTCCGTCCGTCCGTCCGTGCATCTGTGCGTGCATCCGTCCATCCGTACATCCGTCCGCCCGTCCGTCCGTCCGCGCATGGACGGATGGATGCACGGACGGACGGAAAGATGGATTTCGTAAACATCCTTTATATCGTTTATCATTTCGTCAATGGAGCTTCGCTCCATCATCAGCATTCACTTCGTGGATCTGCAGCAATTTTGGTGTTTTTGGTTTTCATTAAATCAGTTCCTAGATGTGCTTCGTATGTTACGTTCTTGTTCCCCATAGCCTTGAAGCTTTGCAGCGCTGCTTTTAAGGCAGAAGCCCTACGTGCTTCATCAAACGCGAGGAGGCCTCCTCAAACGCGGCGTCAACACTATCGATGCAAAACATTCATCACGTCATGACGTCAACCCCTGAAGTCATCGTGGTGTCACGGGTCACCAAAATTTATGAAGTCGTCGCAAGACACTCGCCTCGTCAAAGGGAGTCCAATCGCGGAGCCACTGCAAAACTACGGGAAGTGCGGAAAGCTTTCAATACCTGTCATGCCCCAGACAATGCTAGACCGCGTTAGGTGCGGAAAACTTTCGAGGGAGTGGGAGGCACCAAGCAGTCTACTGCGAAGAAAAAGGAAAAAGAAATGCTCGCTTTCACCTTCCAGCCTTCTTAAGCATATCCCTTTCCGACCCAGCGACCAGTATACTGGACATAACGCAAAAAGCGGTGCAGAAAAGCAAGCAGAGCTACAATCTGAACCGAAACCACTTTGGCAGCTTCTGTAAGAGTCCAGCAACATGTTTTTAAATGTAGTTCCTGCTTCAGCCCCATTTTCTGATGGGGGGCGCCTCAGAGTAGTGGCGTCATTCACGCAGAAACGCGCGCACGATGTGGCCAAGTATACAAAATTATTTCCTCTCTTCGTGCAATTCCAAATAATTTAAGTCGTGCATGCTGTCATAAGTCTGCTTGATACATTGTTGCAAAACGGTTGCGTTTGTAATTAGAAGTTTGCTGGCAATGCGAGAATGTATTTATGTCCAGCATACTGGACACCAGGATGCAATTGGCGCACATCGTGCTAAACACGGAGCGGAAAAAAGAAAAAAAAGAGGCAGTGTCACATGACAATCTTCAAGCACAGCCATAAAAAGTGAAACTGCGGCATGCTGGGAATCTAACAAGAGCATGGAGCGCGAGGAGGGAGCCTCGTCTGATGAGGTTGACGTCTGGACACTAGGCGCGCTCCCTCCTAGGTTTTTTTTCCCCTTCGTAGTGCTGAACGCTATGTGTGACAGCTAACAATGAGAAACTTTTTCTTGGGTCAAAACGAACCGTTTTTGTGTTTTAGACGATTGACCTTCTCACAGGGCCAAAAACAACACTCTTTCGAGGAAGATAGCAGAATGTGCGTACCCATATGTGCAACAAATTAATCCTTAGTGTCTAGTATACTGGACATGGTTCTCCGGAGAAAACCATTGTACTTACAGTCTCCTTTATTTTTTGCATGCTTTTCAATGGCCTCTTAGCTAGGAAAGAACATTAAAAAATTTTGTTCGGCTCTAGAAAAAAATCGGGTCGGAAAGGGATATGAATGAGGGACCATGTGATTTTTCCCACTAAAGTGTGCCCCTTACTACTCCGCCTCTTACGATGGCGTACTTCTTAGCGAATAATAAAGATGCGACAAGGTCGCTCATTTAATGAGGCAGATCCCTTTGGGCCTAGTGCTAGTTTCACATATTACCTTGTATACTGTTTCATAGACGTAATGACGTGAAACTGAAACATGCTACAGTTCATTTTGGTACTGTATTGTGGAGTGCGAGATAATGTTTTCACCGTGTATTTTGCAAAATTGTGTTTTCTGTATGCTTTTCGTCAAAACAGGCCGGCAGCTTCATGTTGTCCTGGTTTTCATTACAGGGTTCTATGTCTTCTCCAAGATGCTACGGCCGGCTTAAACAGCACCGCCGTTGAAAAGAAAAACAGCATATATACACTTGCGCCACTTTCATCCCATCCAGTGTCCAGTTTCATCTATTGACGGGCGCGAATCACGAAGCTATTTTGCATCTCCGCTAACAGCACTGTAGCCTACATTGTTTGCAGATCACTTTGAGGGCTTCACCAAAAACGTTCAAGAGTGCGGTGAACTTTACTGACATAAGTCCAAAAAGAAAATAGCTGATTAAAGTATTTCGTTCTAGTCATTCACTGAAGCAGTCCCAAAAGTACCACAATTCACCACCTCCGTGACCCTGTCGTGTTTCCTGTGGTTCGAATCGCAGACGCTCTATGCCTGTCCGAGCTGGGATCTCTTGTCCCGGCATCTGGTGGTGAATATGCGTACCTGTGTGCAGCGGCGGACTCGCTGGGTCGACCTGGTGACTTTGTTGCTTTCATGGCCATGTGGGGCAACATACTTCTGGCAGATCCTTTGATCACAGCCCTGCAGTCGCTAACCTTCACGAGCTACGCATTGACCCCGTTCTACCCGACGTGTCAGCCACCTTATGGTCTCACCATACTCGTTGCGATTGCGTTTTCTAGTGAGTTCAGACTTTTCTCTGGCTGAAATTGGTGCTGCGCTTTCCCGAGAAAAACATAGAAGCTTTGTGGGGCTGCTGCGTGGTGAATGGCGGTACATTTGTTGTTCGTAATGATGCACAATGTACGGTGTATAATCACGAGTATGATATGCTTCTACCATGTAGTTGTAGCTGATTAAACAACACCACGAATTGCATTGTGTAAATTTGTGAATAACTACAAAGTGTACATGCTCATCAGAATGATATTGTGCAAGTTTTATCCAGAATATTTTAGAAGCTATGACAAATCCAAAGAAATTTTGATATTACGTAAGTATTACAAGAAGCCGGGGTTTTTATATTTGGAAGTAATAAGGCGTTGTAACAAAGAAATAGGGGTCGATACTTCGTATTATTATCATAATACTCCTGATCTATATACATAATCTCACCGAGGCCATCTAATCAGCAGCCGTTATCTACAGCATTTGCCTCATCTTCATATTTTGGCTTTATTGCGATAAAGACTTGTCCTTAAGGCATAATAATTAATTTGTGAGTATATGTGTATTAGATGTGGTGTAAGGCTTGCGTTGTGCGTGAAGTTAAGCGTTGTTTGCGGAATATGTTATGCGTCCAACGGACATAGCTCGTCGTGCCCTTGTAGCAAAGGCCGGCTGAATCATTCTGTTAATGTAACAAATATTCAGTCATATATTTTAGACATCGTGAAACCTGGCTCCGAAGTGTTAACTATATGGAATATTCTTGCTTTCTGTGAATCCGTCCAACATTTCCTTCCCTCTCTCAGCCTCTCTCTCATCTTTGTATTCCTTTCCCCTTCCTCTAGAGTAGAGTAGCCAGACAAATGCCTTCCTGGTGAATCACCCTGCCTTTTTTTTCTTGCTTTCTGTCTAATTCGATGAACCAATATAATCTAAATACAGACGTGTAGTTTTGTAAAAACAGCATTTTTTTATTCCAGCATTGGCCAGTGCTGTGAACTGCATCTCCTTGGGAGTGTCAACCAATATACAAAATATTTTCTCAATGATAAAGGTATTCATGCTTCTTGCGATAATCAGTACAGGCATCGCAGCCATCTCGACAGGTGAGTAATAAAACGCTATTGCTTTGTTGGTCTGCGATACATTGCGAAGAATTATGTTAAAGAAGTCGCAAAAGGTGTTAGCTTTCGACATCGAATGAAAAGGCCTCCTGGCGTATTTCGTGCCCAAAGTGTTTTTTTTAACTTCATGTCTCTAAGCAGGACATAAATTTGGGACTAATATACTTACCATCACTTGCAGCAGCATGAACATGCACAGCGCCGGACAAATGAAGATAATTTTATTATATTTTATCTCATTCGGCCGACTGGACAAACTTCCAGCGAGGCATTTCATTTATAGTACTAGTACTAGTAGCACTCACACTTATACTCCCACTACTACTACAGCTACTACTAGTACTAACAATAATAATAATCATAAGAATTATTTATATTCTTTGCTTTTATCGAACATCTTAACCCAACTGCGCACTATAACAACTGAGCTTTCTCCTCCTTAGTACTAGCAGCACACACACTTATACTCCCACTACTACTACTGCTACTGCTACTACTACTAATAATAATCATAATCATTATTGAAAATATTTGCTTATACCAAACATCTTAACCCAAGTGTGCAGTATTACAACTGAGCTTACTCCTGCTTACTTGAAGTATGGACTTTTTAAGTGTCACCTGACTGCTCTTAGTACCACTTTTTTTTTATTTCAAAGGCCTCACTACTAGCCCTTCTGTGTGTCACACAGCGCACGCAATACATTGAGGGGCTCAAAGCTGGTGGTTTTTACCTGAAGACTTTCTATAACTTGAGAAATCACGCACCCGTCGAATATGTCAATAAACCCCAGCGCGCAGTGAAGTATACAATCAGGTGTTTGCCTGGAGATTCAGGAAGAAACGTACTTGCTTTATTCTAATGTAGAACGAGAAGGAGGAAGCAAACAGAAAGGGAGAAGGCAGGGAGGTTAACCAGAAAGACTTCCGGTTGGCTATCCTACACTGGGGGATTAGGGAAGAGGAATAGAAAGATGAGAGAGAGGAGGGAAGCGAAGGAAAAGAGAGAGAGACAGTGAATTCACTGCAGCGTGTGGAACTGCACCGCAAGTTGGAGGCGTTCACACAAGCCCGTCGTCCTCAAAAAGCACAAGAAACCTTTCACTGCCTTGTGGGCTGTCGAGAGATGTGGACGGTGCTGTAATAGCACCTGCACAGAAAGTGGCCGATCATCCAGTCGCCGCAATGCGTTGGCAAGTACTTGTCTCTCTGAGGCAAAACGAGGACAGTGGCACAGCAGGTGTTCGATATTTTCGTCGGTGCCGCAAACATCGCATGCCGCACTGTCAGTCACTCCTATTAACGTTGGGAGTTGCTTTCACGAAATCATATACAACGTTAGTAGAACGAGAAAGAATTCGTAAAAATATGTCATCTAATATTCGGCCTAGTAAAATGTTTCGTTGCTAAGGTTCAGCACACAGGTTTCACGCATAAATGAAGCATTTTCGCCTGCTTCAAAGGGCGTCCAAAATTTATTTTGCGGAACCACAATATGCTGTATTGATCAGCTGCGCCATCTGATGCTCAGTGCTTTACATCGAGCAAACAAGTTTTCACTTACTCGCTCTAAGATGACGCCACCGGCTGAATACAAGCGTAACGCCACGCCAGTTTTCAGTTCTTCCGCGGCGGAATCGGGTCGCTGTTCTACATTTATCATCCTAAGAAATGCACACGCCATCATCCAACCACTCATCAGTTATCGAACCATCAGATCAATATCAAATACAGCAGTTCAGGAATGATAATGACACAAGTGATCGTCTGTAGATACACTGCCCAATATATGTGCATTGCAGTCTGAAGAAGAATAGAGTCGAGTAGAACCTTGAAACCGCGGCGCACACCTACTCTAGAAGGATCGGGACAGTAACTGGGTAGTTTTAGAAGTTTTAAATAATAACTTAAAGTTTGTCTATTTAAAAATGAAAGGAAGTAAAAATGAAACTAAAGTTGGCAATGTTAAAGAATAGAATAATAATATACCACGTATATAACTAATGAACGGAGATTTTGACCAAAGAATAAAGCAGTTTGGAAAAGAAGAAAAAAAATCACGCCATGTCCACGAAGTGAATGATGATGAGTGGGCGAAGCTCGATCGTTTTCTATCCATGGCAGAAAGAGAATGTGTGGTCTGGAACGCGCTTACACTTCATGGTCATCAGCGGCATCGTCATCGTTATCACGTGTAGAGTGGGTACATTCCACTATACTGGAACGCGCTTATACTTCATCGTTATCACGTGTAGTGGGTACATTCCACTATACTGCGTCTTCGTCATCTTTATCACGTGGAGTGGGTACATTCCACTATACGTGGCTATCTACCTACCTACCTACCTACTACAACTACAACTACTACTACTACTACTACACCTACAGAGGAGGGACAGACCCACACCCTAAGGCGCTTCGCCCCAAAAGAAAAGCGAAAGTTCATTATATATCACCTAGATCTCTTTGAACCTTTAAAACTCCTGGAAGGAGTCGGCAACCTTTCTGCCACTGCATCCGAGGGAGAAAGCCCCGGAATGAGGGACATTTGGTGCATTTAAGCCTAATATAAGATGTTGGAACACGGCACCTAAATTAGTTTTGCGCAAGGTAGAGTATGCATTACAGGAAATGAGATGATGCGCCATTGTCTCATCTGCTCCGCGAAAACAACAATTAGCGTAAGCTGCTAAACCAGCTCTGTGTAAACAAAAACTTAGATATTGGAGTGTGAGGACATAGTCTATTGATTGAGACCTCAATTGCTCGTGTCTGGACATGTTTTATTAATCCAATGATGAGTCCCCCAAGGAGGTGCAGCGGTCCTTCTTCATGTACTTTGTGCAAGGCGGGCTCATGTGCTTTTTCTTTTTCTTCCTCATTTACCACCTCATTCTCCTTTTAGTTTTGTAGCTGCGCTGTCATGTGTGGGGTAAATCTGCACGTGTAGTTATGATACATAGTATGAAGGTGCACTACTGATCTTTGTTTTTGTTTTTGCTTTTTTTTTTGCAAATGATTGACGAAGGCGCTGCAGAAGACAGGCAGCTGTACTGTAATTTCCTGGATATCTTCGTATAGTTACCTTTTGCGAAGCTTTGTGGAAATTACCTACACTAGAAAAACGGTTCAATTTCACGCCATTCTATTTTTAATCTAAAAATATCGGTGTCTTTTAGCGACTTCTGTGTCTTTTTTTTTCTATGTGTGCAGGAACTAATCACATGAAGGCACCATTCATCAGCGGGGACGTTACTGCCATTGGACTGACCGAGGCTTATTTTGCTGCTTTCATGAGCATGGGAGGCGGGTGAGTTTGTATTGTTGAGATGCTCGTAGAGACTTTGCGAGCACTAACGAGCTTCAAAGTATTCATAAGCTGTTTAATCATTTAATCATGGCTGGCACCCCGTAACTAAACTGCGTCTTCAAATATGTTTTAAAAAATATCGTTTAATACTTCCATTTTGAATATATTTGGCAGCTTATTATTAAAGCTCAGTTTCTAAATGAGGAACGTTTCCCGAGCATAGCACGCCTACTCGGTGCATATCCCTGTTTTGAACACCTTTCACAAAAAAACACATACGACAACGACGGTGTTAATAGTCTTTGCACGTTATTTACGCTTGAATAGCCAGTAAGATTTTTGCAACTGATTTTATTAGGACTGATTTATTTGGCTAGAGAATAGATGTTCGTTTAAGAAACTGTTCACTGCCAAATAAAGCGTGCTTTGAACAACATTCAAAAGTGTTCAATAGATAGAAACAGCTTTACTAATGGCACAACGAGGTCGTTGAATTCAGCTTGCCGGTGGTTCGAATGGTAGTGGCCAGAAGCTTGCCAAGACCGTTTCGGCTCAGTTAATCACTTCTGTCTGAAGATGGTGGTCCGTTGACAACAGGAGTGACTCCCACGCCTCGAGGGAGGAAGCTGGCAATATTGTCTTTGGTGGTGGGTTCCCCTCGCATTCCCAAAGAATGTGATTTTGGGTAGTTTTCCTGCAGCTGCAATGCCGGCAGTTTGGTTGAATATCTTCTGGGTAAATTTTAGACAGCCGATGAGGGCTGGGAAAAGAATTTGATTGGATATGCCGCCAGATAGTAGCCTGTTCCTGGTAAAGTCTGTTTGCGGAGCCGTGCATGCTTTGCGGTTCTCTCTGCAATAAGGGGCAATTTTGTTATGCGTCATGTTCCCTTCCTGTGGGACGTCCAGGGCTTGAGGGGTACACCTCCCGGTTGATTAAACCTCAGGCTACACGGTGGGCCGCCTTATTCCCCGGGTTCCCCACGTGAGCGGGCATCCATACATGTTGTATCGTATTGCTTCGTTTGTTATTTTTGAAGATCTTGGCCGCGATCAGCCCAACACAGCCCGTCATGAAACTCGAGAGCGCCGTTTTAGAATCACTCACGATGTAATTAGCGGCCTTAACTGGCGTGGCCAGCGAGAAATTTATGCACAGAAACAAAACGGGCACAACGAACCAAGCGTCATGATATCACATAGATCCTGCATAAAGCAAGGGAAGGTTTCACTTTCGAACTTATGAAATACACATGTGACTTTTCCCAATGTCACAGGGAATGTTCAGGGACATAAAAGCCGGCAGATTTCCCACGCACTGTGGGAATCGATGTAACGCGAAGCAGCCAGGAAGGAGCCAATCATGCTTTACATAATTTGCATGTCATATTTTACATGTTACGACGTGTCAATTGTGTTCGCTATACAGTCATGTCACTCAATACCAAATTAGGCGTATCTCAAGCTAACGAAACGGCCGCGAGCGCGCCATGAGCGTGGAATGCAAGTCATGTCGCTCATGAAGTCATGATTTCCGTATTACCACTTGTCATTTATGTTCGTCATACAGTCATGTCACTCAATACCAAATTTGGTGTATCTCAAGCTAACGAAACGGCCGCGAGCGCGCTATGAGCGTGGAATGCAAGTCATGTCGCACATGACAAGTCATGATTTCCATATTACCACTTGTCATTTATGTTCGTCATACAGTCATGTCACTCAATACCAAATTTCGTGTATCTCAAGCTAACGAAACGGCCGCGAGCGCGCCTATGAGCGTGGAATGCAAGTCATGTCGCACATGACAAGTCATGATTTCCATATTACCACTTGTCATTTATGTTCGTCATACAGTCATGTCACTCAATACCAAATTTCGGTGTATCTCAAGCTAACCGAAACGGCCGCGAGCGCGCCACGAGCGTGGAATGCAAGTCATGTCGATCTTGAAGTCATGATTTCCTATATTACCACTTGTCATTTATGTTCGTCATACAGTCATGTCCACTCAATACCAAATTTGGTGTATCTCAAGCTAACGAAACGGCCGCGAGCACGCCATGAGCGTGGCAATGCAAGTCATGTCGCTCATGAAGTCATAATTTCCGTATTACCACTTGTCATTTATGTTCGTCATACAGTCATGTCCACTCAATACCAAATTTGGTGTATATCAAGCTAACGAAACGGCCGCGAGCGCGCTATGAGCGTGGAATGCAAGTCATGTCGCACATGACAAGTCATGATTTTCCATATTACCACTTGTCATTTATGTTCGTCATACAGTCATGTCACTCAATACCAAATTTGGTGTATATCAAGCTAACGAAACGGCCGCGAGCGCGCTATGAGCGTGGAATGCAAGTCATGTCGCACATGACAAGTCATGATTTCCATATTACCACTTGTCATTTATGTTCGTCATACAATCATTTCACTCAATACCAAATTTGGTGTATATCAAGCTAACCAAACGGCCGCGAGCGCGCCATGAGCGTGGAATGCAAGTCATGTCGCACATGACAAGTCATGATTTCCATATTACGACATGTCATTTATGTTCGTCATACAGTCATGTCACTCAATACCAAATTTGGTGTATATCAAGCTAACGAAACGGCCGCGAGCACGCCATGAGCGTGGCATGCAAGTCATGTCGCACATGACAAGTCATGATTTCCATATTACCTCTTGTCATTTACGTTCGTCATACAGTCATGTCACTCAATACCAAATTTGGTGTATATCAAGCTAACGAAACGGTCGCGAGCGCGCTATGAGCGTGGAATGCAAGTCATGTCGCTCATGATGTCATGATTTTCTTATTACCACTTGTCATTTATGTTCGTCATACAGTCATGTCACTCAATACCAAATTTGGTGTATATCAAGCTAACGAAACGGCCGCGAGCGCGCCATGAGCGTGGCATGTAAATCATACTTTTCATGACAAGTTAGTCATGATTTTCATGATATGACCAGCCATTTATGTTCGTCATAGAGTCATGTTATGCCATACCAAAGTTGGTATAAATCCCATAAACGATACGGCCAGGAAGCACAAAGTCGTAGGCGGCTAGATAGATAGATAGATAGATAGATAGATAGATAGATAGATAGATAGATAGATAGATAGATAGATATATAGATAGATAGATAGATAGATAGATAGATAGATAGATAGATAGATAGATAGATAGATAGATAGATAGATAGATAGATAGATAGATAGATACGCTCAAAGTCCCCGAAGTTCGCTAAGAAATGCTTCGCATTTAAAATATGTTATTCCGCTTAATATGTGCACGAACAGAGCAATGATCGATGCCAGAGCATCTTCGTACTACGTTAAGAGGAACGTACTAGTCCCTGAAGAGAGTGCGCGTAACTTAAGTGAAAGGTAGCACATTGTGAAATTCAACACTAGGTCATTTTCTTTCCATGACTCACTAACAAACGCAATTTGCGGGCTCACTGCTCTGTCGATAGCGTACGATCAGAGAACTTCTTGCTGCTTTTCTTTTTGCGTTGTTTCTCCAGCTCCTGTTGCTTACGAGCTTCGCGTTTGGCCCAGAGCAATAAATCTGCAATTTCTTAGGACAGCAGTCCATTCACTATTGCAGGGTGTACTTTGTAAGTTGTCAGTCACCCCACACATAGCCTCCGAATCAGCGCGCCGGCGCGCTATCTCGGAGGCCATGCCCTATCTGTATCTCGGATGTCATGCCCCACACATGTCGTCTCCCGCATCTCTGGACAGGTGGCAGCCCCCGCAGCTACTCTGTTAAACGCTTCGTCCTCAACTTACTAGAGGGCGCCTGGTGTCAAACGATAGTAAGACGATAGCAGAGACTTCCAAGAACTGCGCGCGCTGCCTCTGTGGTGAGACCCGGTGAGACCGTGCTTTGTGTGTGTATGCGAGGGTCGCCCGGTCGCGCGGCAGTGTTTTCTGTTACTGTTATTAAATATGCAGCTGCCAAGAGACAGTGCCCGTGTGCCTTCAGTCGCTCGCCTCCGAGCCTCAGAAATCGATGTCGCAGAACAACGGAAAACCGTAAAGTCTCTGAAAAATAACTAAATAAGCGCCATTGGTGTCAGTAGGGTGCCTACATGTAGGTTCCCTAGGTGCCAGAGGCCCAGAGGTGCCAGCGTAAAGGCACGCCCTCTCACGGGTGCTTTGTGGATTGCAAATGAAGTTATCTCAGCTACGAAGTTCGCGGAACATGGCTCCGTGGACGGAAAGAGGGGTTTGTTCATTTTTTTGTCTAGACTATAGCACTGCACGGGCTCGGGCCTACCCGAAAACCCGGGCCCGACCCGGCCCGTGGGCCGGGCCGGGCCGGGCCGGGTAAAGTAGGTTTCATGGCGGGCCCGGGCCGGGCTCGGGCCTGAAGCTCCGGGCTTAGGGCCGGGCCCGGGTTTGAGGTGGCGGGCTCAGGTCGGGCCGGGCCTGGACTTTCCTCAATTCTTAAAGGGACGCTAAAGTGAAACACTGAATCAGTTTAGACTGATAATGTGTACTTTGAACTCGAATGTCATTTATTTCACTACCATAAGGTTATCAACACAGAAAAAAAACATCAAGGTCAAAGTTCCATTCTAAAATTTCGCGCGGAAATCTCTGCGGGTGGCGTCACGGATTTCAAACTGTATTCGTCGAATTTAAGGGGCACTGTCTCCTCAAAATTTCCTGTAACTTGGTATCTTAAGCCTATGGGCCACTTAGAAGTCAATTTACTTCATTTTTACCGATTAGGCCGCAGTAGACGCCGTCAGAATCTATGACGTGACGACTTCTGCTGCGCGAATTTCAAGGTGGCGTCGCCACCCGCATTTCCGCGCTTACCAAGAGTCTTGTCACAGCGAGCGTGGCTATTTTGGAATTGCAAATGAGGAATTTACTGATAATTGAAAAATTATTCTTCTCTTTAGTGTCCCTTTATATTTGTTCCAAAGACGTTGCGCATACATATATGTTTCACATTTTATCTCGAAAAATGCTTCTTTTATGTGGGGCAAGCTATTTGGAGATTTATGTTGGACAAGTACTGAACTTATTTTGCTTGCATAAATTCATTTATCTGAAACGGGCGAGCTAAAAGTAAATAGACCAGAAGGTTAGACATAGTTAACAACTGGCTGTTCTGAGCTTTATTCGCATTCTTCATTATTTTGTATCCCAAGTGTTATTTTGTGAGTAATTAAAGTAATATAATAAATTTAAAACTTATCATCGCAAGAGCTCTAAAGCTGAGAAACAATCTTGAATATTCCAGCCCTCCACTAAAACGAAAGGACTGCATGGAGTCTCGTTCCATAGAATCCTTATAAAAACATTATTTTGTTTTGCGTGGCTCCGTCACGCATCCCAGTGGTCATGCCACGCGAGATAGACATACACAGCTTGCTTTGTGCGGCCACATTATTAGCGTCTGAGCTTTCGTCTTGTTCCGCTATAGCAGGGGTCTCAAACTCGCATCAGCTAACGGTCTGCATTCACGAAAATTTACTCCCGCAAGGGCCAGGACAGTGGGTAGGAGGGGGTGGGGGTGGGGAATAGGTTGTACCAAATGTCACCTAATTTTGTCACTTGAAAGACCTTTCCCATATCGCATAGATCGGTCATTTCTGAAGGGAATTTGGTGGTGAGATTCCAACAACTTATCTATACCTATCTACAAAATGACTAAAATCTGGACGCTGATTCTGAAATATAGACGTTTTTTTTCACGGTTATGTATCAACGCATGGTGGACACATGGGGTGTCTCACAAGAAAATGCTTTAGACGTGTCATGCCTTTGTAGCTTAAGGAAGTACTTATAAAGAAAATAATGAAAATGGGACGAAGGCAGTCGTGTGCGGGCCGCGGGGCGCGTGTTTGAGACCGCTGCGCTATATAGTGCCAGAGATGCATGATACTGCCCCAACAGTGTTGGAATGTGCAGGAATAGCATAGGTCCATTAAATAAGGTGTCGGGCAAGATATATTCGCTTAAGTAATGTCTGGCTTGAAAAAAGACAATTACGAATTTCGTGCCAGGTGATGTACCTTTACCTCGAACCATATGCATCCAATGAGTAAGCGTCGAAAAGCTTATTCGCGCCTTTATTGCCAAACTGGAGCAAACCCCCCAAATAGATCGAGATCTCTTCGTCCACCTCCTGTCAATCGTATGCCTGCGTAGTCCAATGACCACTTTCTACCAGTACAACATCGTTAGGAGGGCGTACACCATTATAATATGAAAAAAAAAACAGAAAGCGCGGTCAGAACATGCATAACATACACTGCTGAAAACTGCAAGGGGAAGCCCTCAAGGAGGAGTTTTATAGATGACATTGAAGAGCGGCATGACATTTGGGAGCGAGAGAAATGAAGGGATGAGCTGGGCAGCTATGTTAATTGTGCAGAAGTCCGCAGAGACATCCTAAATTTGCTCCAGTGGTGGAAGTTAAAAACAAAAACTGGCGACACCTTCACGATGCGTAAGGCGGATGTACTCCCTTGCGGCTATCCCAATCAGTGCGAGAAACTTTCGCGTGGCAGGATATGTGGTGCAACAGCGCATGGCGTGCTTAAAGCCGGTATCTTTTGATAATTAGATTTTCTGCATAATCACATGTGAATAAACAAGCTGTAAAATATGCCACAAAAAACTGCTATAGTGTATATACTCGCAACGGTGTGATAGCTGAAAAGAATGCCATGACAAATATATTTTTTTTTCTTCCTTTCGGCAGCTTATACGTATTTCTCAATGTACATGTCGTGCGCGTGGTTCATTATAATTTTTGTCTAGGTTAGTGTAGTTACAAGAACGTAATGAATTTTGATTTCTTTCTCTATTTCTCTTGCTTTGGCAAGGTGCTACTATGTTGAACACAAGAGCTACATATCCTGAAGGGTGCACGATGGGCTTTGTCGTTAGAGCATGCTTTAGATTTTATTAGACCACAATGTAAACAAACGGAAAGGGGCGTTCTGTTCCTTGTGTCCTCTGTTTTTATTGCGCTCTGTATTGAAACTGAACTGATGCTGCAAATCACTTTCCTTGGTACGATATCTGCTGCGAAACGCTCTTGATGGACCCGATGGTTGATGTTTCGGCACCCAGAACGGGAGCCTTAATTTTTCACAATCATTGGGAACAAGGCTCCCATTCTGGGTCCCGCATCGTCAACGCATTTTTATTCTTTTGTGGTCGGTGTCCTCATCTTTTTATTCAATGATTTTTCCCGACCAGACGGGCGTCCATGGAAGCCTTGATTGCATCCCCATAGTATTTGCAGAAAAAGTAGGTACATAGTAACACTGACAAGCAAACATTCATTGCATCCAGTATATCAGCTCAGCGGTTTCAACCGTGAGCCCCGTTTTACAAGAACACCTTAAGTTAAAGTGTATTTGTTAGCGATGGATGTGCCACCAAAGCGTATATATTTGACACTTAAAATATCTTGTTGTTGATTTCGTGTTCGGGCAACACCACCTAAATAATTGGATCGGGCCCCTGTCGGGCCCGATCTGCGGTCGGGCCGGGCCGGGCCGGGTAGGCGAATTTTTTCCTCGGGTACGGGCCGGGCCCGGGTCTCAATTTGAGTCACCGGGTCGGGCTCGGGCGGGTAAGTTTAAACAAGTTCCGGGCCCGGGCCGAGCCCGGGCCGAAAATCCCGGCCCGTGCAGTGCTCTAGTCTAGACCACCGCAGGGTGCTGCCGCTCTAAGCAGCGCAGTCTGAAGAGCCCGCGAAATAAAGAACGTGACAAAAAATAACGATAAATACGACAATGTAATGTATACACAAGCAGTATACATGTTTTTGTGGTGTCCGGCAGTGTGCAAATTTGCGTTGCGTAATCAGTGACAACACTAAAGTCCTCGCTCCTAATGGCAGCGCGCCTCCAAACTCGGCGCCGCCATCAAATCGCTAGTTTGAGCGTGGCGCACTAGCTTATTTGAATATCGTGCGAGTGCCATCTTAATTTTCCGCGTGTGGGTTGTTCACTTTTGATCGGTTCACAGTGTATAGTCGACCGCGCTTGAGTCTGTTTGTACGGTGAATCTGTCGGCTTCGGTATACCAACCTGCTGAGCCAGTGGTAGCAGAAGCAGGTACACAACAGCAGAACGAAGCTCTTTTCACTATAGCGGGAAGAGATCGGTAGTTTTCTGGTGGACACCATGGCGTCGCTGCTGCTGCTGCTAGAAGAGGGCGCAAATGCAAACGGACGAAGTTGGCGCTACTTAATATTTTTCTGGGACTTTACGGAAAACTGCATTGCGGTGCCACCTACCGTATCATGGTATGCTGTTTAGGCTATCGGCCGTGGCCTAAACACCACGCCTTGTGAACGGAGGTGGCGCAGTAATGGAGTCCGTCGCTTCGCCACGCGCTGCACATCCCCCAAATTTTTGCGGCCGATAGTACAATACCACTGAAATGCAAGCTAAAAGGCAAGCAAGAAAAAGCCGAAGACGCCTCAGGTACTATTGAGCGTGTCTCCGTTATATGTGCAACCAAGACTAAAGATGGCAAGAGGGGACCATAGACGTCCATTACAGTTACAGAAAACGGTTTCTATGGCAAGCACAAATACAATTACTATACAGCTGTCCTTGACGATGAGGTTACCGCAAAAAAAGAAGCCAGGATATGAAAGCTAACAGCTATGTTTGTTCTGTTACTAAGCAGGAGTTCCACGGTTAGCAGTAGAACAAACTTTTGCCAACACTAATGCTTGAACTGATTTGAATACTGCTTCCCTCACAGGGCCAGCGTATGCAACATCGGCGAAGAAGTCAAGAATCCGTCGCAAACCATTCTTCGTGCACTGATCCTGAGTTCTATCGTGGTCACCGCACTTTACATCTTCACCAACCTGGCATATTTCGTCGTCCTCGACCCTGAAGTCATTGCTTCGGTGGACGCTACCGCCGCCGTCTTTGCCACCGAAGCGTGGGGCATGGCTGGCACATTGATAATACCCATGCTAGCGTCCATCAGCACCTTCGGCACGCTGTCGGCCACTTCCTTCAGCCAGAGCCGACTCAGGCTTCGCGGCCTCCAGAAGGGGACACCTGCCTTCTTTCTTATCGCTCATATCGGTCAAGTCTTCTGTACCCGTGCTAGCTGTCTTCGCCCGAGGAGTACTGGCGGTGGCGTTCGCCGCGATCGGCTCTGTAGAATCAGTAGTGAGTGGCTTTTTGCTGGTCTCCAGCTTCTTCAGCATCTTCACGCCATTGGCTCAGATCAGGCTGAGATATACTATGAAGGATGCACCGAGGCCAATCACTGTTCCGTACGTCTTAATCATTCTCAACTTAGCCCTAAACATTGCCATCCTCGCGATCAACGTGTGGAAGTCGAGAGATTACGTCAAATTGATCGTGCTGGGTGCCGTGCTGCTCGCCGGAGTCGCGGCGTACCTCTTCTTTCTCGTCAAGAGGTGCGCATTTCCTGGCGTGCGCGGGTTAACCCGGTTTCTGCAAAAACTTTTCATGTGCCAGGCCTGTGAAAACAATGCCGTTATTGACAAGCCATCCCTGGTCCTGGCACCGACGAGGCCTCGGCGTGCGGCGGAATGCAAGATTGAAAAGAAGGCCTCGTAGCACATAGTTGAACGCATGTATGTATGTATGTATGTATGTATGTATGTATGTATGTATGTATGTATGTATGTATGTATGTATGTATGTATGTATGTATGTATGTATGTATGTATGTATGTATGTATGTATGTATGTATGTATGTATGTACGTACGTACGTACGTACGTACGCAGGTATGTATGTATGTATAAGACATCGCACAAAAGAAATTACAGTAATTTAATTGCTTTTTGCTGTAATGATAAATGCGATTATTTACTTAAAGCGTGTAATTTCACGAAAGTTACTCGCTACATTCCCAGTTGCTCTTGACTAAAATATGGCATGTCCGTTTCCTTCATGGCATAAAAAAATGACCAAAAACTGACAAAAATAAGAGGCAATGAATCTGACTGCCAGACTTCAAGCGTGGAAATGAGTAGACCTGCAAAAAAGCCACGTAGCATCCGAATCAGGAGGCCTTCAGTAACGTCGCTTCAACAATTTTCGTTAAAGTAATTTGAATGTAAACTCAGTACTTATCAAAAAAAGCAGTAGTGTTAATGTCATTATGAACATGGGCAAGGCAGGGGTAGAAATGGACATGGGCAGGGCACGTAGCGCGTAGGCAGGATGAACGCTGGTCATTAAGGGTAACTCACTAGATTCCAAGAGAAGGCAAACGCGCCAGGGGTCGGCAGAAAGTTAGGTGGCCAGATGAGATTAAGAAGTTTGCGGGTGTAACGTGGCAGCAGCAAGCGCAGGACAGGGTTGATTGGTGGAAAATGGGAGAGGCCTTTGCCTTGCCATGGGTGTAGTTAGGCTGACGATGGCGATGATGATGAATGTCATTATTATTGGCGAGCTGGAACTTGTAAGGTAATTTATTACATCTATGAAAATTCTCGAAAGGCTGATAAAATGGTCAATAGTAATTTAATAATTTTTAGGAGCAATTTTGCCATCGCTGGCACACACTGTGTGTGTGTGTGTATTAGGGGAGAAGCACCTTAAGACGGAGCCTTGTCGGCGTGCGGCGGCGTGCATAGCACATGCAAGGTACCCACTATACGCCATGACGATGACGATGACGTTGATGACGATGAAGAATAAGCGCGTTAGCATGTGTAAGGTACCCGATGACGATAACGACCACGGAACATTCTCTTTCCGCCATGAATGAAAACGAACGTAAGGTGCGGGAAGCGGTGGCAAAACGAACAAAACGCCCAGCGGACTCGGAGTTGAGGGCGCGGGAAGCGGCGGCTCAACGGCAACGCCGACAACAAGGCTGCTACCCCGGCGGCGAGAGCTCGGGAAGGGGTGGCTAAACGGCAAAAACGGCTTGTGCAGTATATGACGTCTCTATACGCTCTATACGATGCATTTCGTATGACTAGAAACAACCGACAACCACCAGGGGAACGTGCATAGACCTCGTCTTTGCCAACTTCAGGCTAGATCCGATCGAAGAACCATTGGCTCTACGCTTCACGGACCGCAAAGCAGTAATAATGAAGGCAAAACGAAATCCACAAATCAACACGGCATACCATTCATGACTAATAAACATTGTACATAACTGTACACCACTTTGTCACTCATTTACATGCGTGAGTGGGCAATGTCACGGGTGACTTACGGTAACACCGAACGATCCCCCCTGCTTCGCCCACTCATCATCATTCACTTCGTGGAGATGCGGTGATTTTAGATGCGAAGCAGCTCTTTGACTAGCCTGTGTAACGCTGTCCCTCCGTGCGTCCGCACGACGCGCCGCAACGCGCTCCCTTCGCCGCAGGTGTTGGAGCGGTGCCAAGTAGGTCACGCTGCAGCCGCGCGCTCGCCGCAGCGCCCGCAGCTGCCGCCTCGTCCGTTCGCCCGCAACACCTGCCGCTACCGCCGCTCGCTCCGCTACCGCGACCGCCGCTCGCTACACCGCCGACTCGTCGGTTCACGCGCAAAATTAACACCATCTTCCCCAAGGGAACCCTGATGGGATGCGAAGCACCCGCGTTAGCGCCGTTCAACCCGTGACGCCACCCGTGCGCAACGCTGCTGCTCCGCAACCCATCAGGGTTCCCTTTGGGAAGATGGTGTTAATTTTTTATGTCTGTGCGCCTGTGTGTGTATGTGAGCCTGTGTGTGCGTGCATGTGTGTGTGTGTGTGTGTGTGTGTGTGTGTGTGTGTGTGTGTGTGTGTGTGTGTGTGTGTGTGTGTGTGTGTGTGTGTGTGTGTTTCACGGGTGAGGAGGAAGCAAGTTCTGATTCTGCAAGCAGTGGGCCACGAATAGCCTAACCAACAGGTTGAATACGATACGGGAGTTCCTTGTAGGCAGTCTGTCTTACGATGGCCAAGCTGGTCAAGCTGACATTTACAGCGTTGCAATGGGGTGCACGCTTAGTTTTCTTCAAATGCATCTGCTAACCTTCAAACTTCAGGGGTGACTTATTCAAAGCTTAAGGCCGTCTCTCTGCTCGTCGTGGATAAACACTCAACGCTAAGGCGGCCATTCGTCAAGAGACAATACGTCTTCTGGCACCATCTTGGCTTCGCACGGGGCAGTAATGGTAGCTTTACACTAAAATAAAGCTCCCGTGATGACAGACATGGGGCTGCCTGCAGGCTGCAGTTGTTACGCATCGTAAAGTTCACAACTTTAGAACACAATGCACATGACGCATATTTGTGACGTATTATTTAAGGCACGCGTCGCCTGGTGCCAAGGTGTCAATTCTGCATTACGTTCTCCGCTGAGACTAAAACTAGCGCAAATGTAGAAGGGCGCACAAAGACGAGGCATACGAGGATAGGTTTTTGTGTTAAGCTTACTTAGTGAAGCTTACTTAGGCGCTAAGCTTACTCAGTTATAAGGCAAGACCAAGTGCCTGTCCTGCTGAATTTCCGGTTCTTGGCGTAATTTTGCCGACCAGAGCTGAAAGTATAATCGTAGCTCGATGAAAGCGAGCTATAAAACCTGGTGAGGTCTCCAATTATATGATCACTTCGCCTTAGAAATGGATGTCATCCATGGCTCGCACTTTAGCAGTGACTTATCTGTTAAGAAGGATCAAGTTCTGGACAACATACAGCGCAATACGCATATAAGGAGCGTTTAGAACAGAAATATGCTTATTTAGCAACCCTTCTTCCTTGCCCTTCCACCCACTCACTCACACATACTTCGAATGAAGACAGTATGTTGTTAAGTAGCAGTCATCCAGTTCATATCGCGCCATATTACATATTTATATCTGTGTGTACTCCTGATTATTAATTTCTGAAGTATCCTATTTCGACGTTGTTGCCGTTCAGCTGCTTTCTATGGACTAATTTCTTTAGAGATCCTTTGCTTATTTTTTGGGGTCCCTGAATTGTGTAAAGTGGAATACACTCACAAAACAGTCGAATAGAAAAGGGTTCACTCTCTCCAAAGGGCGTGGTACATCTGCATTTGATGTTTGTTCGTGTTTGGGAATATGTGCGTGTGTGCGTGTGTGCGTGCGTACGTGCATATACGAGAGCGCAACGTTCAGCCCCGGGTCTTGCTTTCTTCTTGAACGTGTACGTGATGCCACTTGTAAGATCACAAAAAAAAATTGGGGGGACCCTTAATCTTCGCCTTTAAGAGTTGAACGCGATAGCGATATCCTGTCCCGAGTGCCTACTTCAACCACTTAGTGCATACTTGCTATGCACCCACTACGTGGTGTTAAAGGAATACGTGCAGTAAGGTGTGTGCCGTTTGTAATGGATGGCCGGCTTTAAACTACGAAATCGTTAATATAGTCACATATTCTGACGCCCGATGGCAATGTACGCTTGTACGACGCAATATTCCTGGGATATTACATGTTATATTGCGACGCCTATATAAAAGAAGCTTGCGTTTGCGAAGAATGAAAGTTATTTTCACTGTATTTCCAAGCAGAGGAGTGGCTGTGTGGTAGAACACGTGCTTGCCACGCAGACGGCCCGGGTTCGATCCTTACTCGGACGCGGAAATTTTTATTATTTATTTTATTTGCATCTCTCTCGATTTTTCGGTCACGGACATGATGATGATTTTTCTCTCACAACTGACGACGCCGACGCCGGAATTTCTGCGAAACGAGCTCTCTAGCGCTATCGCGTTAAAATTTGGCCGCCATAGCGAAGCTTTATGAAAACACCACACATGCTGATGGGGGGGGGGGGGGGAGGCATGTTTTATAATTAGTTTAGAGTAATGGCAGTGATCATCGCTTTGTGGTTGCTGTGGTAGACCATGATTGGTTCCGCGACAATCTTGATGAATTCTTTCCTTGCTATCACGCTGCTTGTAATCAGCATCATAATCATGCTGCTCTTCTGGTGTATGTAATTTCCTGTGGTGTATCCCTGGCACTCTTAGAATGAACTGAATGAGTCCCTTGACAGGTCTTCCTTTTATATATGAAAGCGGGAAGCACACGCGGGGAGAAGGAAGAACCATTGGACGTCATTCGAAGCCCTCGTGTGAAGTGCAAAAGCAGCTGCAACCTAATCTTTACCGGGAATGCGTAGGAAAGTGTTTATACATTGTTCGCAGGCTCCTTATTGTCCATCATGCGGTTTTCATGGTTTCTTTGTGGTTTTCTTTACTGAAACGAATACTGACCTATCTGCGGTATGCCTGATTGCAAAGAAAGATATGCAGTTTATCGTTATGTGATCGCAGGTATCCTTTCGTGAAAACTCGCAGCGTTCTTTATGCATTCTCGTACGACGACTCGAAGGAGGGGGGGAGGGGTCTTCTTCTTCCTCTTCTTCTGAGTCGATATATTCACACTTCCCTGCCCCCGTCGGTAAGCTTTCTGCACTTAACATGGTTTCGCACTGCCCCTAGCATCGAAGGCATCACAAGCTTTCTGTAACACACCTGGTTTTCCACTGGCTCTGTGATCGGCCCACCTTTGAGTAAGTGACGATATCATGGGATGACGTCATTAGGATGACGTCATGGGATGACGTCTTAGTCCGTCCCTCTTTTGCGCGTCCCACACCACCACAGCGCATGTGCGTCCCCCTCCCGCACTCTCTCTTCTCTCCTACGCTCACCCCCTTTCTCCCCTCTAGGAATCCTCTACTCTACGGAGCGGCGCCCGCGTCCCGCGTCCTACACCCCCCACAGCGCATGGGCGTCCCCTCCCCCCTCTCTCTCCTCTCCTACGCTCACCCCCTTTCTCTCCTCTAGGAATCCTCTACTCTGCGGTGCGGCCCCCCGCGTCCCACACCCCCCCACAGCGCATGCGCGTCCCCCCCCCTTTCTCTCCTCTAGGAATCCTCTACCCTACGGAGCGGCTCCCGCGTCCCACAGTGCATGCGTGTCCCCTGCCCTTCTCTCTCCTCTCCTATGGTCCGTCCCCGTTCTCTCCTCTAGGAATCCTCTACGGAGCGGCGCGCACGACAGGTGGTGCGACAGCTGCATACTCTGTTGGGGGGCGCCACGGTAGTTCCGTGGTATGAAAATGACGGAGCGCGCGCGCCTCATTCTCTCTCCTGTGCAGCGCCGCGATAAGCGCCCTGGGCCGCTGCCGCGAAACGAGAGCGGCGACATTTTTCCCGCTCAAGCCAGCCATATCCCCGCTGCTTCGCATCCACACATGGTTCCCTTTAGCGGGAGATGGGAAGTTTTTTCAATGAGGCGTCCAGGGCTTTCGCCTTAATGAAGTACTTAACAACTTCAGTGAAAAAAATGTGTGAGTGTTCAACGTAATCTTTATGGATGTGAACATTTCTGTTTTGCCAATTTGCTCCCCACCTGACTGCCCTCTGAAGATACCCGGTTAAATACGGAGTGAATTCTCACTCCTAGCCGGATCAAACAGCTGCGCTGTGAAATCGATCCTAGTCACAAGGGCGCTGCAATATGTGTGTCTACATTCACAAAGAAATAAAATAAAAACGTCGAGTATAAAACTGGGACAAATTACCCACACAGCTGTGCACGCCGCATGTGGCTCTTCGTTGCACGAAACCCAAGCTCTGTAGAGCCATAGATGTACTGCTCCAATGCCGCTTATAAAAAAATGTAAGACACCAACGTCGTGATTTCTGTATTATTCAAGGTTTCTTTGGGGTTGTGTAGAGCTTCTGGCTTTGCTTTAACGAGTACTCCAGCTGGATAGGCACCTCGTAGGCTCCAAACGGGCTGCCGATTTGACCGTTCACCGTACCAGGAGTCGGACGCACCTTGGATCGCCGCCGAAGTGAGGCACCGGACAACAATGAGTGGGCGTAAAGGTACGTTGGCTCGATTCCCATGATTTCTTTATACGGCGTTCGTTGCTTTGTGAAATGAACTGCGTGCGAAAAAGATTGGAGGCGGCCCTCAATCCCTGACTTTGGTGTCCGGCAGTAGCACTCGCACCTCGACGTTCATGTGCCCGGTACATTCTTTAGGTTAAATTTGCGTTCCGTCGCCCTGACGAGGCGGATCTAAAAGGCCACGTAGAATGAAGCCAGTGGTTGAGATCGGCTCCGCGTGCAGCAGCAACGATCGCAGCTGCTCACAAGAAAAGCGTCTCCTCTGTCAATGAACTTATTCAGTTAATTTTCGTTGATTGTACTGACAGCTTATTGGCTCTTATATTAAGTAAACCTACGCTTCGATATCATATGCATCCAATATAACTTTTAACTTGAACCAGATGCATTCATCGCGTACCAGTTTTACTCTTTGCAAGACATTCTTTTTTTTTTAGGGGCGAAGGACCTTAAGACCAAACAATGTCCCTCCGTAAACCGCCGTCCGGCGTCTACAGCAGATGTAGCGCAGGTGCATGTGAACAAACCGAAACTCTCTGAACAACAAAATGTTAACAAAAGTTTGCTAACCAGAACAAAGGAAATAGAAGGCCACAACACCGTAAAAAGCATCGACATTTAACTACCCATCAATCAAAGCACATGACACAACAAAAGGTTAACATGAACAAAATGAAAGGCTGTTAAACAGAACAAAATAGAAGGCCATAACCCCATAAAAGCGGCAAAGTGGGAGCGCCAGAAAGAAGCTACTCCGGATGTTGAAGGCACCGCAAGCGGCGGCTAAACGCCAGAAGCGTTGTCTACAGGAGGTGGAGACTCATTTACGTGCACGAGTGACCAATGTCACGGGTGATTTACAGTAACACCGAACGATCCCGAGTGATTCACCGCCCACTCGTCATGATCACTTCGTGGAGTTGCGTGGATTTAATATATATATATATATATATATATATATATATATATATGAAGGAAGGAATTGTAAACTTAAGGGCTCGTTTGCTTTGTTAAACATAGTATTAATGAGAACTAACAGACAAAGATGCCAAGGAAAGTATAGGGGAAGCTATTAGAAGTAATTGTAATGTAATTGTGAAGAAATGAAAGTGGATGAAAAGATAACTTGCCACCGGCAGGATCCGAACCTGCGACCTTCGAATAACGCGTCCGATGCTCTACCACTGAGCTACGGTGGCGGTCATCTCCCCCGTCCACTTTATGGGGTATATATGTGTACTTAAACGTGGGAGCGTCAGTCAGCGCCGCCTGTTGCCATTACGGCGAGTGTGGAACACTCTTTTTTGCCTGTAGGCTATATATATATATATATATATATATATATATATATATATATATATATATCTTTTTTTTTTGGGGGGGGGGGGGGGCGTTCGGAAAACCAGAACTCAGTGTTCTACCGGAAGTACTTGGAAGAGAAAGATGAGAATCACTTGTTGCTTGTGCCACTAAAAGTATTCAGGCAGAACCAATTGTTGTTGTTGCGTGTATGTGAGCGAGAGCTTCAATGCACTAAAGGAAAGCAATCTCATTATTTGAAACGCCGGTAATATTTGTTGTATTAGGCGAGATTATCTAATATTTACCATGATTTCACAAACGCAAGTTGTAATTAGCAATCATTGTGACAGCATTACGAAACATTTCACAGCACGAGTCGACATTGGCCACGACTTAATCAACACTTGTCAACATCAGATCGTGCTAACATCAGATACACTAACGAAGCATTTGAAGGCGCGTTCACACTTGGTCTGGGACAGGGGCGAAAGCGGCAAAACTCACCGGAAATCCGCTCTCTTCCTCGTCTAAGTGGCCGGAAAACCAGGCGGCGAGCCCAATCGGAAGAAAAATTGGTCGGAGACTGATTTTTTCACGTCCCGCCGATACCTGAATGCCTTTCCGCATCACGGGAAGCCGTACTTTGGTTCCGCTAGCATACAAACCACGTGATGTAAACATTCAGTCGCAATTCAAAATGGCGGCCAAGGATTCATCGGTGATTCTCACCGGCGCAATCGCAAACTCCCCGTGCGGCTCGACAAAACTCACAGAGTCTACAAGAACGCGCTCCTCAAGAGCCTGATTTAGGTTAAGGATTGCCCTGAAGACTGGAAGCAGAAGAAGGTTTCAGCAGCAGCGAGTCGGTGTGCCCCAACGTATCTCGCTTTTGTACAGCAGGGCGAATCCGCGGCCTCAGCTGTTGTCGTGTCCGCTTATGTGGATTCTGCTGGCGAATCTGCCCGAAACAAGAGCTTGAAAAGATGAAAATTATTTCTTAACCGTGTTTTGCGTGCACAACTTGAACTAGGTACGAAATCAAATGCTCAGAAAGCGGGCCAAATGTAATGCATACTCTCCATTTGTTAACGGTGTAGGTAGAAGTAGCGGAAGCGGCGGCGCCGGCATGCAGCGGCAGCAGAATAAATGTGAACGTTTTCGACGTGCGTATACTATGTTTTCCAGCCGCCATAACGTTTTCGCTCGCTTTTCGCTTTTTAAGTGAGCCTGCGCATTCAGGGATGTTCTCCCATATAAGAGACGACAGCCATCACTTTAGGTTGTTATTTGGCCGCGCGTGGCTTCTTTTTGTATTTTTATGTAATCGGTCCGTTACACGTTTAACGCTTTGAGCAACCTACGCCCAAATGTCCGGGAACCTTCCAGAATATTTTGAAAACATTCTGATAAGCTTGAGCGGGCAACGCGAAACACTAGAGTCTATTCTGGAACGAACAATAGAGTTCATTACGGAACCTCCATCGGTTGCTGCCCTTAGTTTTTCACAGATGGGCTCGTGAACGGCTCCGGGTACGGGCTGCTGTACGACGAGCGTCCCTGAGAGGACCGGTAGCATCCAGGGGGTGGCGAGCGCGATGGACGTCGCTCGAACCACCCCCAGGACGCAACCGGTCCTCTCAGGGACAAGACACGGACCGATATTTGTTTCGCAAAACACACCAACAAATTCACTGATTGCCGTACAAGTGTAGTTTATAAAGTCCCTTTCAGCTGCGGCCGTTTCTACGTTGGACAGACGGGACGCTGCATAAACCAGATATTATTGGAACACAAGAGATCGTCAACCGAAGGCTCACCTTCTAATCTTTTTTTACACTGTCGAGAATGTAAATGCACGCACATATCCGATGAATGCACAGTTCTGTACAAGCATAGGAATGAAGAAACGCGTCTGATGATTGAGGCATCGCTATTTGGCCTAGTTGGAAAAGGTTCGTTCTTGAGAAGCGCGAAAGAAACACAGGGACTAAGAAGAGATACACACAGGACAAGCGCTTTCTAAAACTAGTTTTTTATTGAAAACTCAGACTTCTTATCCTAACAGAACTGCGCAAGATACATGAACATATCAGCGCACATAGTGACACTCGTGAAATGGCTAAACAATCACAAAAAGGCAGATAATAATGATGTCTCCCTTTGTCAGATAAAGAAATGGAAGGATGACTTACACAGTCGTCATTGTGCTGTGAAATGAAAAACGCTTCTACGATTTCCCTAGATGTTTGGTTATGATGTTTAAAAAGAGTATCAGTGTTATCAACGAGGGGTGTGCACTCGCATTCGTTGCAGTGAAGGGCGAGGTGTGTGTTAGGACGTCCTTTCAAACTAGTCATGTGCTCTCTTAATCTGGTATTCACACACCTGCCTGTCTGACCTACATACACGTGCCCACACGTCATGGGAATCCTATACACTATCTTGTTGTTGCATTCCACATACTTGCTTTTGTGTGCTGTGGTGCAGTCTTTACAACTTTGCTCACTTTCATATTTTTGCTTTACTCTGGAGCACACACTGCCTATTTTGTTTTATGCCGAAAATACTACTTTTACGTCATATTTGCTTGCAACTTTTTTTTAATCGATGGGAAAGGCAGTGTACGTGCGGAATTACAGACACTTTTGAATAGGAATCAATCTGCCTGTCCGTTTCTCTTGCTGTTTGCTTGTCAAGTTTAAAAATCTTCAGAAGTCGCCCACACGATGCTTGCAAAATGGAATGAGGGTACCCAGCATCCTTCAGCCTGCCAATTTCGGGATGCAAAGGCATTGTTCACAGAGTGGAAAAAAGATTTTGGTAATGCCGACCGCAAGCAGGAACCCACAATGGCATACTTCACAATCTTAGAATGTCCAGAAGCATAGCTTAAAAGTGCTTTCCCTGCATGAGGCGAAAATGCCCAACAAATGTGAACTGGTTGGAAATTCAAGTTGACATCAAGGTACTGCAGCTTATTGTCAACTGGCACTTCTGAAGTGAACTTCAGCCCCTTGCCCACAGAAATAAAAGTATCTAAAACTCTCTTCCTGAAGGACTCTTCAACACTTGAACCCAAAAGTAAATAATCATCAGCAAATCGGAATACCTTTGTGACCACACGTCTAAATTTTTTTTGTAGTTCCCTGTCTACACTGCCCATAAAGATGGTACTTAAGACAGTAGCTACCTTAGAGCCAATGCAGACACCATTTTTTTTAATGAATGCGTCATCACTAAACCCGACATGAGTGTTCTTGAGATAATATTCAAGAAGTTCTAAAAAGGATTCCACCATCATTCCGTAAGTGTTTCGATGCCACTTCATCGCTGTCTTTGGTGATGCATTCATGGACAAGGTTCATAACCGGAGCATGCGGCAGAGAATAATACAATTCTTCAACGTCAATGCTGAAACCCCAGCCTCCCTTTATGCTTCCAGCCGCCAGAAAATCAACAAGTCCTTCGGAGTTGACCAACAGATAGGGATCCTGTATAGTCAATGTCTTTAACATTTTTTGCAAATAACCCGCTAAAATGAACTCTTTCAGAAACAATTGGTCGAAACGGGATACTGTGGTGGGTTCGTGGGCCCTCAGACACAAACAGAGTCAGGGACAAGAAAACATTTATACACAACACTCATCAAAGACAAATACGCACACATACACTTGCTAAACACTAGTACACACAATTACTCTTTCCCTAAGCCTCAGTCCTTACAGTCCTCTACACCTGCGCGACTATCCACGCGTCCTGCCTAATACGGAGTCTGTGGTCCGTAGACGTCACTCACGGTACCGACGACCGCGTAGCTGACGCACGCTCGCAGCAGGAGAGGCGCGATGAGCCGTCGAAGCGGCAGAACCGGATTCCGATGCATTGGAGGAGAACCGAGTCCACTCAGCGATCGGTTGTGCCGTACCGGAACACACGTGGCACCAGGACCACGCCCTCAGCAATCGGTAGTGCCGGACCCCAGCAGCCTCAGCATCATGGCCCGACTCGGTAGCTGGTTGGTCTCGGACACCATCTGGCACACGATCAGCAACTTGGCCTGGCCCGCTCGCACGCCCACCGCAGGAACACGCCGCAGGGCCTGGTCTGGAGCACCCGTTCACCGCAGGAAACGCCGGGCTCGTCCCGGCTGGTCTGAAGGCCCCAGCTCGATCCGCCTGTTCCCCGGATCGAACGTGCTGCTCCTTGCTCGCTGACCACGCACGCTCTGCCCGTCGACGTTCCGAAGCTCACGCGCTTCACGTTGGCCTCTCTCGCGCGCACTCCGTCGTCTTCTTCTGTTTCGTTTTCCGTTGCTAATTACATCCTCTTACTACATTCCCCCCCCCCAACTTTCAGTACGTTCTACACACGTAACACACAGTTCCCGAATATAACAAAGGTTCAACACACTTTAAATGTCCACTGATGCAGAAAGAACAATTGCACTATGATAACATGATAAAAAAGAGTGTGTACAACGGCAATAAGTCACTGCTCGGTAAAAGCCGCACGACTCATATAGTGAGCATCAACGTATCCACACGAACGTGTTTCCACGTTAAAGTCATATAGCATGAGAAGCCAACTGCGCCGTAGGATTTTTCCCATTTGGTGTACCGCTGACCAACTATACGTCAGTGTTTACCGGTCGCACCTAAGAGTGAACGGCCGGTCATACAGAAAAAATTAATAGAAACATATCCACGGAGTGAATGATGATGAGTGGGCGAAGCTCCGAGGTTCATCGGTAAACCGTGAATCTTCCGTGAAATTCGCCCAGTACATCATCAAAGACGTGAGAAACACTGTGTGTATATATACAAGAAATTTATATTTTATGAAATTTATATTTTATTCGTGAGCCGTGATTTTTCGTTTTGTTTTCGTTTCTTCGTTGGTCGTGGTTACCGTTTACATAAGCCATGGCTTCCGTTCCCCCTTCATTATAACGGCTTTATGGTCGGTGAAATGGAGGGAGAGCGGTTCCTGGATGGGTCGTAGTCGAAAGTTTGCAAAGACGAGATCGATGCAGGTTCCTCGGATAGTGGTTGGTTGCATGTGGTCAAACGATATGCATGTGAGACCATATCGCGATGCCATGTGTTGTATGGCATCGCGATCGTCATCGTCATCTGCGTCATCATCGTCATCAGCGCCATCGTTATGACGCATAGTGGGTACATTCCATGTGCTGTGCCGTGATGGCAGCGTCATCGTCATCGCACAGGGGTGGCTACGACAACGACGCAGGACGCCGGACTAGCCTATGCCCTAAGGAGCTTCGCCCCTAAAAATGATGCTGGTGCATTGAAGCCACTACCGTGAGGCTTTCGCTTCCGATTGTAGTATATGCGGCTCCACGTTGTAGGCCGTGCGGTCATTTGTTGGCTTAGTGGCTTGCGCTCTTCATATTTATTTAACATGTTGATATGAAAGAGCGTAACCTTGTGGCCCAGGTTTACGAGGTAATCCAGTTCACTGCGTTTCTCAATAACAGGAAAGGGGCCCTTCCAGGAAAGTACCAGCTTGTTAGCATCGGCTGGTAATAACACCAGCACCTGGTCACCAGGGACAAGTTCTCGCTTTCTTGTCGTAGTACCCTTTCTGCAGCTTTTTCGCTTTCTTCAGTTCTTCGTGTGCAAGCGCACAGGTCCATTCCGCAGCTCCATCATATGCGTGTATGTCGTCTTGGCCTCTTCATCGAGGCGAGCGTTCGTCCAGAGCTCCATGAGAGCAGCCATTGGCCTTCGCACGTATCTCCCATATAATAATTCAAATGGAGAGAATCCAGTGCTACATTGGGGAAGCTCGCGGTAGGCGAACAGTAACGGACCTAATGTAACGGTCCCAGGTTTTGGACGCTCTTGACACATCAACCCCATCATGCGTTTTAATGTCCCATTAAAACGTTCAATCAAACCATTGGCCATCGGATGGTATGGCGTAGTAGGCAGTTGTTTGAATTAAAGAAGTCGGCTGAATACCTTCATTACTGCTGACATGAAAGACGTGCCGCGATCACTGATGATCTCTCTAGGCATGCCAACGCGAGAGAACATTTCCAGGAGACCTTCCGCAACCTGCCTCGATTCAATGGAGGGAAGTGCTACCGCGTCGGGGTATCGCGTCGCAAAATCTATCATTGTCAGTACGTAGCGACTTGCCATTTTCAGATGTTGGTGACAATGGGCCGATAATATCAATGCCAACTCTCGTAAACGGTGTCTCGATGATAGGCGTGGTGCCCAAGGGAGCGCGTCCCACCAGGTGACGTGGCACCGTCCGTTGACAGATGTCGCAAGATTTCAGGAAGCGTTTTGTGTCGGATTAGACACCCGGCCAGTAGAAGTCTCCAGTGACCCTGCTTACTGTCTTCGTGATACCTTGATGGCCAGCTAAGATGCCTTCGTGGGCTAGTTTCAGCACCACCTCACGCAACTGTCGTGGTACAACAAGTTGCTCCAATTCAGTTCCATCTGGCAACTTGTGCTTGCCGTCCCGAATGAAGAACACCGTTTCTCGATCATTCGACACGATTTTCTTGCCAACCGCCTCGAAACAATTTCGCAAAGTTTCGTCATCCGCTTGATATTTTTTTAGGCGCCTCACTTCCCACTTGTAAAGCAGGCAGGGTCATCACAGGTAAGTATGCTTCTTCGTTTCTCCTGCTTTTCCAACGAGGACTTCTTCAGGTTGGGGCCGCTTTTCCATGTCTTCATGTGAAGGTTCATACGGTTCCTTCGCATTCGATCTTGGTTGGGGTGCGTACAAATTGCCAGATACATTCTGCTCACCATTTACAGCATTTCCCCCCGTGCAGGGTAGCCTACCGGGCTCAGCCCAGGTTAACCTCCCTGCCTTTCTTCTACCCTTATTCTCTCTCTCTCTCCTTTGCTAGAGTCTGTGCATGGTGAATGCCTTGTTTTCACATGGCCATGGTCATACTGTGGTGCTGACTCATGCAGAGGTATCGTATCCGGCAATGCCGCGCCCTTGATGTTGCCCAAAATTACGTCGTATAATGGGTCAGTCATACACTTAACGAGTACCTCCCCAGTAAACAAGGTCCATACATTGCAAAAGGACATTTGCCTCTGGGAGGTATCGCACAGTGCGGTCCAGTAAATACACTGGGCTCGTCGTTCCCTTGAACTTCTCCTTCGGAACCAAGGATTGCCGCACGACGACTGTGTTGCAGCCGGTGTCTCGAAGTACATGCACTGGTCTGTTCTCTGCCCTCGACCCCTCCACAACAGGCATGTCAGTGACTCCAACGTTCGCAGATCGTCAACTTGATGTGGCATTCACGATGGGTATTGTTCCGCCGTCTCGGAGAACAACGTAGCCACTCTTATGCTGTTCAGGTGTCAAACCTTCAAGTTTTTCCGACAGCATACATGATGCCTGGTCTTTGCCAAATTTAATACCAGGGCATTTGTCACTGCTGTGTCCACTTTTTTGACAGACTCCACATTGGCTGGAAGTATTCCCTTTCGTGCGGGACCAGCAGTCGGCTGCGCGATGGCCTGCCTTGTCACACAGGAAACAGCGACTTGCAGGCTTCTCCGTCTTCTTCGCAGACTGCGACTTCGACACCGATGGTCCTGGTTCCTTGGGAATCTGTTCTTTTCCTAAGTTTGTGAGCGCCTGCGCTTCCATGAAGTTGTCCGCAGTCTCGCACAGCAAACTCAGTGTCTTGCAGCTTCTTTCTTTAAGAAAAATCCTTAGTGCCAGAGAACAACCGTTCATGAATTGCTCACTTATCATCAATTCTCTCAAGCTAGCAAAGCTTGTCTCCGTTTCGCCCATCTCCAGCCAACGGTCAAAGTAGCCGGAGAGTCTTGCAGCATAATGCAGACCAGTCTCGTTTTCTTCGGACTTCCTTTACGAAATTTTTCGCGGTAGCCTTCCGCAGTATAGCGGAACCTCTGAAGAAGCGCTGCTCTCAGCTGATCATAATTCAGCGCGGCTGTTGGGTCTAACCGGTCTATGACTGTTAGCGCCTCTCCAGTCATACATAGGCTAAGCGAAAGAGCCCACTTTTCACGCGGCTACCCTTGACACGTTGCAATCCGTTCAAATCGCTGCAGGTACGTGTCGAGGTCGTCCCAAGCTTCATTGAAGGGCGGAATCAGTTTATGAGGACTGCAGACCTCTGTTATTCCTCTGGCGCTCATGCTGGATCCTCCTTGTTCATCAGCCACCATTGGCTGTACCCTGCTTGTGCTCTCCTGAAGTCGAAGCTTCAGCTCGAGGATCTTAAGCTCTTGTTCCTGCACCTTCTGCTGCTGCTCTATTAGCTTCTGCTGCCGCTCAGCGTTTTCTTTCGCGATCTCGCGCTCCTTAGCACGCTCATCTCGAGCTTCAACGCACTCTCGCTCAACCCACTCTCTGAGCTCCTCATTCTCCAACCCTAGCTATCGGCCAAGTGCAATACATTTTTCCTTGTCCATGACAGATACCCTGTATATGTGTTTTTTCTGAGAAGAAAACTTCCAGTTTCATTCCTTTCACGCTTTCTACCTCCGACGCAAGCTTTTCTAGATTACATTGTTTTAATAGTTCAATAGCTTTCTTCTTTACGCTGTGCAAGTTTACCATAGAACGACTAAAGCACTTCCCTATCGCCAGTGAAGTCTTCTCAATATACATGGGATTCGGGAGAACAACCAACATACCTTGTTTATCCGCCTGCACAACACGAAGATTGTTGTCAAACAAATATTTGGCAGTCCTACCAACGTTTGGTCCAGTCCTAGCACGCACTGATGGTTTGGTAACCACGTCAACACATTCAGTCACACATCTATCCTTTTCTTTTTCATCTGCATGCCTTGCAATGTCCCTTGAAAGCGTCAGCTTGTCAACGGTGTTTAGTTGAGGTTCCACGCTGAATTTTGGTCCTAAATTCAGGATCCGCAGCCTTTTTTCCAACACCACATCCCCTAGTACCAGAAGTTGTCCTTCAGGAGTCTATTTCTTCTTATGTTTCTTCGGTAGATGTTGACGCGCGTTGTTCCAGAGTAATTCAGTCAGAATGGTTGTTTGCTTACACTATTCTCAGAAGTCTTTTACGTTCAGTTGTCCATGATGATTGGCGATGCATGCTTGCTTTAGGCAGTCCCTGAAATGCCTAGATTGTTTCCAGCTCTCTGACCTCAGAATCTTGCTTAATCTCTTCCAATGTCCGGTTGTAGGTGGCAACCAACCTGAGAGTCGCTGTTCCGCCGCTGGGCAGTTTGTCGAACCGCAGGAGCGGTTAGACAAACTGCAGCAGCGTAGCTTATCGCTTGTGACTCAGGCTGCGCTGATTCAGGTGCCCCCCAGAACTTTCTGGATTTCCTGGCGCGCGACGTTGGCAATCGGGTCCACTTGAGGCTTCGAGGATGGCAGCCTTTCCTGCGGCTGCTCCCGCATGATTGCCTTGATGGTCTCACGCAGATCGTCGGACTGCAGCACTTGAACCTCCCCGTAGGTAATCGTGGGAATGTGGCGGTTCTACTGCGTTGTACGCATTTAATGTGCCTTTCTGATCGTCGTGGTCTCCGAATCGAATTCCATGACCGTTCTCGGTGGGTTGCGTACAAGTACTGCAAACAGTTCTTGCTTAACTCCACGCATGAGGAAGCGAATCTTTTTGTCCTCGGACATAGCGGTGTCAGCATGGCGAATCAGGCGGATCATTTCGAGCCTTTCTCGAGTTCTCGGCTCCTGCGGACCTCGCCGCCCTATAGACGGACGCCTCGGCTTCCCGCTCCCGCCTGCACTGACAAGATACTCCCTTGTCCTCTACTCTCTTCTTCTCGCTGTCCTCTCTCCTGGCTTCTATCATCTTTACTTCCCCATTGTTAAAGGCGCTGATCCATGCCCCCCACGACGGGAGGCAGAAAATAGCGTCATTTAATATTGTTGTTCTCTTTCGAATCACTCTCTCAGCGTACACACCGATGTTCTTGCTCTGCAGCTGTACATGTTTCTCTACTAGGTTTTCGGCTCTTTTTTTACGGACGACGCTCGTGAAGTTGTCCAGGAATGCGGCACGAAAAGGGTCCCAGGTCGTGAGCGTAGCTTCTCGGTTCTCGAACCATGTCCGAGCAGCGTTTTCCACGGCGAAATAAACGTGTCGTAGCTTGTCTTCATCGTTCCAATCGTTGAAAAGGCCGGCGTGGTCGTACCTTTCAAGTCAGCTCTCCGAGCCTTCGAGCGATGAACCGTGGAAGGTTGGCGGCTCCCTGGGTTGACATGACCGGATCAATGTCCCTTGAGGCGGTCGCTGTTGCTGTCGAAGTCGAAGTCTTGGTTTGCTTCACGTTGTCCGGAAGGGGCAAGTACTCTGACTGCAGTCCTAGCTGCTTGTGGCTAGCTCGGCGATCCGGGTTGTCTTCAGCGTCTCCTTGTTGAGGACGTAGACTTATATCACGGCTGTACGCGGGCGTCTGGAACATGGACGAGCCAGCACCTACATCAGACAGATGTCACGTGGCTGTGATGGTGAATAAGGCTGTAGTAAGACAGGGAACTACGGAACTCTTTATTTGGGTGAACCTGTACCCGGAGAATGAAAAGTCAAAGTGCAAGCATTTCGCGCTGTACACTGTTAGCGTCGAGAACAGTCGCCGGCCTTCGATTAATCTGATCTGCAGTAAAGTGCTTCGGCGTCGGCATTTTTGTGCCTGTCACACCGAAGGTCCCAGCATAATCATAGGTGGCCGGGTTAACTCTAGAATCAACTCTAGAGATCGAGTTGCGTGCTCAAGTTTGTCAGAAGATTCTAAATTAATCTGTACGTTTCCCAGACATTCGGGCGTGGTTTGCGCGACGCGTTATACGTGTAATAAATTGCTTACATAAAAACTCGAAAAAAGCGCGTCGCAATACACCGGGTAGGTTTTAAAGTTGATACTTTTTTTTTGTTCCTTGCGTCTGTTTGAGTAGGTGCGCTGATAGATTGTCCAATTGTCATCGTCAATGCAAAATGCCTTACCGCGATCACCCGGGTGGGCTAGGCCAGGCCGCCAATCTGCAGGTTTTTTAAGGTGAAAGCCTTTAATGTCTCATGCTCACGTCCGTCCGTCCGTCTATCCGTCCGTCCATGCCCTGGCGCGGTGCCAGGTGGGCGCCGGGGGCGCGCCAACGGACGCTGGTCGCGTCGGTCGCGTCTCGCGTCGGACTCTACTGCGCACGCGCTTTGCTTGCGTAGCGTCGCTGTGCCCAGCGTGTCCAATCATGCAAGAAGGGAGACGCGCGCATCGCGTTCCATTCTGAGCGACCCCGTCTCAATGGGCAAAGGCGTTCGCCGAATACACTCTGGAATTTACAATGTGTCCTTCAATTTTAAATAAAGTTTTTCACTCCACTCCACTTACCGAAACCATGTATTGGAATGTCAAATAGCTGAGCTAGTTCATAGTTATTCATGTTAGAGAGACAGGGTCTGCAAAGACGGACACAACAGAGAAGTCAAGGCGTTTGTGTTGTCTCGACTTCGCTCTTGTGTCCGTTTTTGCACACTTTACCATGTTGCGTGGCGCGCTTGTTACCGAATACCAACAGTAATTTTGTTTGGTAAAAAACCAAAACAAAAAAAAGCTAAAACACTCGAGACATCCCAATCTGTGATGATGGGTGACCAGTGGAGTGGACGAGCGCACTCCAGTCTTTGCTTTCAGCGCCTCTGCTCTTGTTGGGCACAAAAAATTATTTTTCTTCATTGTATCTCTTTGAATGTGGCCTTATTTCTTGCGCTTTCCGGAATATATTATCTTGGGTCAGCATTCTGTTGGGTAAATGGGAAGAAACACATGTAATAGGTCTTGATACATTTTCTTTCGAGTACAATTCCAAAGGTAATCAAGCAGGAAGCGAGGATGTAAGCGTGACAGCAAATGCACACTTCCCTCATGTGTCCAAAAACGCAGCATGGCATACAATCTGCTCACTCATCTAAGTCTGGCAATTCTTTTCTGCCCGACTTGGCACACAGTTCGTTAGAAGTATACCGTTGGCAAAGTATTATACCGCACATTTAACCCTTCACAGGTTCTACTCTTGGTCATCTGAGGAGGGACATGGGTGTCTTCAGTGCCATGGCAGTGGTAGTGGGACATTCTATTGGTAAGTACCAAATATGTGATGCAACGCATGTGTTTCATGGACATGTTCTGCTAATAACACAGGAGATTAATATACCCTTCTTACAGCTGTTGTGTGCGTTCACAGAGAGGAATAGGATATGCGTAATACAGCGTTCTCGTTGTATAGGGTAGCAATTTCAAACGAACAAATTCAACCGTAGTCAGCCAACAACGCGTTGATGTTCATGTTGCCGGGCTACCTTCTATTACACTTAATTAATTTGACAAATAGATAATTACGTTCACTTTTAAAGTGGATGATTTCACTATGACAACATTCAACTGTGATTAGCAAAAGACCTGCAGAATATCATATATTGGTCAAGAAATAACCAATGAAAGAACGCCAACCCAACAGATTAAAAATTTCGGCGAGGGTGGCGATGCGGGCTTGTTGGTTGGCCATACTTGTACGACTTGAGCGCACAAAATGACACGTACAAAAGGAAGAGTTGTATACACAAAGGCGCTACTACAACAATAGTTTATTTCCTTCACCTTCCCACTAGTATACCTGCTTTGCACACGACGGTCACATGAACACATTTTCGAAACCAACAAAATTGGCATTGATACTGGGGCGGAAATGTCTCGAAGAGACAGATAATCAGGATGCAAAGGCAACTCGGAGACAGCCATTGAACACACCATGCGCAGAAAATTCAATTCCTTCATACTCAGAGACAGTGAGGGTTTGTGGAAGCATGCGCCGCCGAAAAGATCAATTTGTTCCGCATGCGTCAGCAAACCCTCACTGTCTCTGAGTATGAAGGAATTCAGTTTTCTGCGCATGGCGTGTTAAATGCCTGTCTCCGAGTTGTCTTTGCATTCTGATTATCTGTCTCTTCAAGGCATGTCCGCGACGGTATCAATGCCGAGTTTGTTGTTTTTTGAAAATGTGTTCATGTGACTGTCATGTGCAAAGCAGGTATACTAGTGGGAAGGTGAAGGAAATAAACTATTGTTGTTAGTAGCGCCTGTGTGTGTACAACTCTTCTTTTTTTCCGTGTCCTTTTGTGCGCTCAACTCGTATAAGTAAAAATTTCGCAGCACATAGAGATGTTTTCATAGACACGGGTGGTGCGTAGTTAACTAGTCAAAGGCGCATTATATCCCAATGTGAGCGTGAAAGTCTAGGAAATTTAGATGACAGAAGGTTGACACAAGGTAAATGCGAATGCATTCCGTAGTGCAGATGTACCCATATATTATGCTGTCGAATGTTACAGGTGCTGGAATTTTCATCACTCCAAGTATTGTTTACATGGACGCCGGATCCGTGGGTGTCGATCTCCTGGTATGGACTGCGGCAGGAGTTGCGTCTTTGATTCGTGAGTCCATAAAACATGGCATGGCATGGCATGCCAAGACCTGTAGTTTGGTCCAGAGAAACTACGGCCCGAGGGCAAAGTCCCCGGCTAAGTCGACTGCCCATGTTTTTGCCACGTGCTACTCTAGTGCATCGGTTACTTTGGCTCTAATAGTTTTCTTTATCATTTGCACGGACTATCGTCCCACTATTGTAACGATACTGTGGACTGAGCGCTGTTCAAAACATTTGTTAAATAGGAGATGAAATGCTGCATTAGCGTGGTGACATTGCCCGACAACGTACGGGCATTTGTGAGGAATCACAAGGCATTTGTTCACTTTCGGCGAGCACATTTTTGTTCACAGCTGCTATGCCCAAACTTTCCAAGTCATTAGCAAGCCCGCTTTATTTTCCTCTAAAGAGTACCTCATAAAATTGTTCCAAAAGAATACTTCCCACGAAACAGCAGCTGAGGTAGCTGAAGTCGGCTGCAGCAAAAACTATTTACGAAGGAAGTGGCGAAGAATCTTTGCCGAAGAATCTGTATAACAGCAGCTGGGGTAATTTTTGTCGATACTGCGTAAACAGGTATTCTCCGCTCACCTGAGAAATACTCTGGATTCGAATGATGCTCCAGTGTGCGCACCCCTTACCGGAGAAGATGTTCAATAGAGCTCTTTGTTTACTTTATGAGATAAGAGGTGGGTCAGCAGATCCACTGCATTCTTCTGCTGGAACTCTCCACGGTTGACTTCTCGCCTCCATGGAAATAATAGGCACCTGAGAGAGTACGACTCCCAGCAGGTTGTCCATTTGAGTGGCACGCCAACCATAGAAATGGTTACACATTATCTGAGGAAGTGTCTTCTGTAAGGTTGGAAACTTACAGAACAGCTCATGATGGACCAGAACAAACAGAACACAGTACAACGAAAGGAAACACGACACAGGCGCATTGTCTTTCTTTTTCCTGTACTGTGTTCTCTTTCGCTGACCATAGCGAGTATATTAAAACTCGCCCAATTAGCCATCCTCTTCCTAAACAGCCCTGACGCATATATAGATTTCCTCTACTCTTCTGTAGGCCACTTCATCACCACCGGTGACAACTTCACTTTTCAAGTGACTCGGTATTTCAAGCCTACGTTCGTTCTTTATTGTCAAAAACAAAACGCTTTTGGTGGGAAACAATGCAGACTAACAACTCGGCAATGCGGCAATACATTTTTTTTATTTCGTTGATACAACGTTGAAATAATGTTTGATTGACACTGTTGTTTTCGTAGTACATCCATTTTCGGTGATTCCTGTTGACTTAACAAAGAACACTTTTTACAGGGAAATTGCATATGGCTAAAAGACGGGAAAGCGTGGCTGTCCGTGAGTGCGCAGAAACAATAATGAAGGAAGCAATGCTGGCCTGCCGCGCTTGGTGTAGCCGTTACGGTGCTCGGCTGCTGACCAGAAGGTCACGGGTTCGATCCCGGCCGCAGCGGAGCCGAAAGACTAGATGCCCGTGTACTGTCGATGTTAGTGCACGTTAAAGAACACCAGATGGTGAAAATTTCTTGAGCCCTCTACTACGGCCGTCCTTCCATAATCATATCGTGGTTTTGGGACGTAAAACCCCACACAGTATTATGAAGAACCAATGCTAGCATACGCTACCTTGAAAGGTTTCCGCGCTTGCAATATTTTCTCTTCAGGTTTTCTCAGCAAACTAAAAACTCTGTCTGGTTGTCGCGCGCAGACCTAAAATCGAAAAACATTCTGTGAACGAATATTTTTCACCGGCAACACGACAGGTTAGAAATAATCTTGGCTGATTTCGCCAAGTCTTTGCAGCAATCGACTGCTTATCAAATAAGGTACAAGAAGCTGTTTGTAAACAAGGGATGTAACGTCTACGACTGCAGAACAGATAGCGTTAAGAAAATAACTCATCACAGGTCGCCTGAGAAGGTTCCTACCTGCGCTAGGACGGAGACCCGATGTGTCTACGTGAGGGCACGTGATGTGCAATCTTCCAAATCACGTGTATATGTTCTTCAGGCTAACATTTGAAGCATCATTTTAAAAATTAGGCAGATCCCAACCTTTGTGGGAATCGGTTTAATGCGAAGCAGTCGGCAAGCAGTCGTGCAAGCTGCATTTTTGGCTTTGAGCCAAGCCTTACGAGCGAAGTAGGTCGACGTGTTTTTGTAAGTACAGTAATTGTGTGCGTAGTGGCTTACTACGATTGTCGACTAGACTGGCGTTTAAAGGGTAACTTACCCTCTGGCGCAACGTCAGCACTCACGTTAGAGCACAGATGTCAGTATTACCGAAACTAAGTGCACTTTACCGGTGCGATGATGTGAACATCATGCGTAACTTTGGTTAGTATATCTCTCTGGAGTCGAGCAAGCGCTTGGATATAGCTTGCTGAGTCACAGTAATATAAATCTTATCCTTATTAGACAGCAAAAGAGTAGCTACTTGGGCTGGTTGGTATTGCATTTTTTGAAGAAATATAGTTTTTTTAGTGCGCAGAACGTTTTAGAAAGGAGTCAGATAGGAAAGAGCGCTCTTTCCTATCTGACTCCTTTCTAAAACGTTCTGCGCACTAAAAACTATATTTCTTATTAGACAGCTATAAACGCGGAGCCAACACTGGAACCACAATTGACGTTAACGCGATATGACGCCTGTATCATAGTTGTACATATGTAATCTTTATTGCTTTGTTATAACATTATCCAGCCAGCACTGCAACCACAATTGATGCTCCACTGATATTAAGCCTGCATAGGGTATTTTTCCAAATCAGTTTCAGGACCTGGCATGGCTGTGTGGTATTACCTGACAGCCATTCAGAACGCCTGGGTTCGATTCCTGCTGGGATGCTGATTTTAATGCGCAAATCTTTGGCACCCGTTCCTGCGTTGAGCGTCGTCGCCGCTGCCTTCGCCATTCGTGGCGTAACCGATAGACATGAAAAAATAAAATGAGAAAAAAATACCACGGATCGAATGGGATTTGAACCCAGGCTCCTCTGCGTGGCAGTCGAGTATTCTGCCACAGAGCCATTTACAAAAAGACGCCATACAGGCGTCATGTCGGTCAAGCAATCGCGTTAACCTATGTAATATAGCATGGCAGAAAAGTAAAACCACCAGCCATCACACAACGCTAATTGCGCCACGAGTGTGTGGTTTCCTGCTTCCCACCCACTGCTAAATGCTGAGCCATAATTCTTAATCGTCATCAGCGGCATACGGCATCAACAAAGCTGCACATAATACCTTGCAGAAGCGCAGCGGGGAGCTCGGTTATGCGCAGAAAGACTAATAATGGTGTAGTCGGTGCTGTCCTACTGCACAAAAACTACGATTTATGGCGTAGTCGATACCTTGCGGAAAGCCAAAACTTCAAACACAGTTGACCTTGCCCCAACACGAAGCTGCGCTCAGAATTTGCATTATAGGTATCGTAACTATTATTAGCCTTCGTTGGGTCAAAGCTGCTGATGTCAGGTTTCTCTTAACGCTCTTGCAACTAAATTACCCATGTTTGTTCTCGCCCTTCCTGGGTAGATATAAACTGTAAATCACCTGTGGCGCAAATCCGCAAAAAGTGGCCCGTGGTATACGGCTATGTGCCACACGTTCCTGGAGGGAAAGGTCTGATGACGTACGCGACATGACTTTCACGTTATTCAGGTCATAACCAGATTGCCATACACGTCAAACCCTTTGTACTCTCCCATACCTGATATTGGTCTACGCCAAGTTAAGAAGTCGATCCCAAGAGCTCCCAGACGTAGGCTGCTAGATAGATAGATAGATAGATAGATAGATAGATAGATAGATAGATAGATAGATAGATAGATAGATAGATAGATAGATAGATAGATAGATAGATAGATAGATAGATAGATAGATAGATAGATAGATAGATAGATAGATAGATAGATAGATAGATAGATAGATAGATAGATAGATAGATAGATAGATAGATAGATAGATAGATAGATAGATAGATAGATAGATAGATAGATAGATAGATAGATAGATAGATAGATAGATAGATAGATAGATAGATAGATAGATAGATAGATAGATAGATAGATAGATAGATAGATAGATAGATAGATAGATAGATAGATAGATAGATAGATAGATAGATAGATAGATAGATAGATAGATAGATAGATAGATAGATAGATAAACCAAAACGAGATATCACAGCATTTTTGCCTTCAAATGTGAATGCTCAGAGGGGCTTTGTATCGCTGAACTCGGTACAATGCTACCATCCGCTGGCGGGCCATACGAATTCGTCAGCGTCGCAGCCGAGTCAATGGGAAAAGCAGGTGATGTCCTTTCATTTCTGTTCGCCTGGATCTTCGTCCTCTTGGACCCAGCCGCCGTGGCAATACACGGCCTCACATTCACAAGCTACGCACTCAGCTGTGTATACGGGACGTGCAAGCCACCGCACGTGGTTACAGCTCTGGTGACGGTAGGTGTGATCGGTGAGTGGTCCGAATGCATGTAGAAAGTGCGTATACTAACGGTGCGATACGTTATATGCCACGCAGAACTTGCAGCTGCTGTGAACACCTTCTCTCTAAAAGCGTCCATGAAACTTCAGAACATTTTGTTCGTCATAAAGATGGCGAATTCTCCTGGCGATCATCTTTACCGGCATCGCGTGGTGTTTTCGGGGCAAGTACGCACAATTGAAAATTTTACGCTGTCTTTCTCGATCAATGACTGCTGCATTCTGATCACTACTTTTGCTCGTCATGTATGGTAACTTACGTGAATGTGTCTCTCACAACAAGCAGTGTTCTTCCTTTCGGAAATACGAGAAATGTTCTGTTTCAAACCATCTGTTTCAGAACCAGCATCGCTTGATAAGTTTACGTTCGATGGCCCGACTACGCCGGTGAAGATAGTGGAATCATTCGCTGTGGCTTTGTTAACTGGTGCAGGAAGGTAGGGGCATTTTAAACTTGGACAATCGTCGATTTGCTGTGAAATGATGAAAAGACGAGATGACTTCGCGTGTAGAAATATGTAGCTCAGGAAACGGCGCAAACTTAAAGGGACCCTGAAACGGTTATTTGAAGCTTTGTTAGCGTTTAGACTAGAGCATCATCGAACCATTGGCACCACAAATTTAGCGGCACGCCGTGTACCAAGGCGGCTACGGCCAATTATATCATACCCTCCTTCTCACACCTGCCTTGCCTCCTCAACTCATGAGACACGCTGGCATCGCTGGCGATCGCAGAGCTCACGTGAGCACACTCGACGATTTGAGCTTCACCCAGTGATCACCTCCGAGATTGCACGCCAACAGGTTGCGTGCATCTCGGAGACCATAGCCCAGTGCGCCCGGCAGCACGCACGCCGTCTGGCAACAGAGACATCGCGGAGTGGTTGATATCTGCTCCGACAGGTGCCGCCACCCTGCCAGCCAATTTTTCGTGCGCGCACACCGCAGCCCCAATGACGTCGTGCGGACACTGCATGTCGTACTCGCAAGGGGTGGTTGAAAACGCGTTGGGCTGAGCCGCAGTGATCTGCAGCGATTCGCAGCTTTATAGCGTTGAAATAAATTACACAGTGTAAGCAGAGAGCTTAAATTAGTCTGTAAATGAGCCTTAGGACTTGGTCTACTGGCCCAATGTGTTTGTACAAAATCGTCAAAACCGTTTCAGGGTCCCTTTAATGGCGTGTCCAGTTTGCTTCGCGCTGACCCATGAGAGGTCGTTCATCTGCATCGTTATATCCACAGTTCCAGTGTGCCCAATGATGACAAGGTCCGTAATTGATACATAATATACAAGATCTTCACATCAAACTCTATTAAAAACGAGCTATATCAAAGGAATGTATTCAGCGAAATGTGTTATCTCTCATTGGTGTGAATATTGGTCTCACTATATCTCTAGTCAGAAAGGCTATATTCAAAGTTTTGCACTATACTTCATCAAAAAGAGAAGTGGCTAATGTCGAAATAATCACAAAATATGTGCTAGTACCACGACCTGATCATTAGGCATGCCTTAAGTGTGGATTTGTGGTTTTGAAAACACTTCCCATTCATACAGTCTCACTTGATACAGTGCTTTTTGGTGCAAAACGACACCACAAGACAGAAGACAGGACGATAGACTTTGCCTTATTTTCTGCCTTGTGGTGTCGTTTCGCGCTAAAAAATCACTATGCATGTACACCAACCAGCCCGCCAAGGCATTGTTAGTGATACAGGCTTATGTGTCAATAAGTTTGAATGAATCGGAAGTGCGTTATATCGAAAGTATCTGAAAAGTATCGAAAGTATCTCGAAAGTTAACATGGTTAGGTAGATCAAGGCCTACGCACGTTGTGCATACGTCTGTAGAAGGAGAATTTCTGGGCCTGTATTCTTCAAGAAGTAAACAGCTGCAAGGGAGCGACCGTCCTGTACATTTCTTCCTTTGTGTTCCTGTGTGGTCGCGTTTATGATGCCTAGTCTTACTGTTAATGAAGAGCCACAAGGCATGTTTAGCTCGTGTCATTCAGACTTTTTCGTGTTTAGTCTGTGCTCAAGTGCATACTTCGATGCTGCAAGTGGTTCCTATCTCTTCCAGTTCCATGGTCGCCTGCATGGCGGAAGAGATGTCCAATCCTTCTCGCACCATTCCGCGGTCTCTTCTGGGCGGCATTTCCCTGGTGACCACGCTGCTCGTTCTCACGAACGCGGCCTACTTCTCGGTCCTGGACTTGCAGGCGGTTACTGAGTCGGAGGCGACGGCGGTCATCTTCGCCCGGACAGCGTGGGGGGCGGTGGGCGCTTACCTGGTGCCCGTGATCGTCTGCGTGTCCACTTTCGGAAGCATGAGCGCTTGCTTTCTCAGCAACAGTCGACTGCTCATGGCGGCGGCCCGCAAGAGACACTTACCCGCGGCATTCTCGCTGATCACCGCGAACTCTTCGCTACCAATCATCGCAATAGCGTGCAGGTGTTTCCTCTCCTTGCTTTTCGCTGTCACTGGCTCCGTGGGCTTTTTAGCCAAAAGTGGCATGATAGGATTCTGCGTAATGATTGTATTGGAGATGATAGCGATGCTCAGGCTGCGAGTTACCATGAGGAACGCCCCCAGACCAATCAGAGTGCCTACGTGGCTTATCCTGGTCAACATGGCTATATGCCTAACGATTGTCCTGGTCCCGGTTGCGGCAGCGCGGGAAATCTTGCCGTACGTGATTGCGATAGGATGTATACTGACAGGATTTCCCGCCTACTTCGTCTTGAAGGCCCTCCAGCGATCAAGATGTGGCATTAAGGTGAACATATTTCTGCAGAAACTGACGCTCGGTGTACCCTGCGTTCGGAATTCATGTGCGAAGAGTGGGAATTAGCGGGTGATAGCATGTTGGTGTGATTGAGCAAATGTTTTAGCCTAATATATTAACACGATAGTGTTACAGAGCTCGTTTCGTAGAAATTTCGGTGTCGCTGTCGGCGTCGTTGGTTGTGAGCAAAAAAGTTGTGCGTGAGCGATAATTGGAGATCGATGCAAATCAATAAAAAATAACAATTTACGGTACGACTGGGAATCGAACCCAGGACTTCTGCGTGGCAGCTCTCTTCATGTAGGGATTACGATTTGGGATTCTACATCGCATCTTTGTCATTGCTACCTCTGCCTGTCTTGTTTTGCACCATTTTTTCTTGCTCCAAGAGAACTGAAGGTTATGGAAATCCGGTGATGAAGCGAAAGTTGGGGTAAGCATTAAAAAAGCGTACTTTCTAGATCTGGCCGCAGCGATGAACGCCCTAACTGGGAAAGAGACCAAGAACTATGCCTACATGGGGAGTCTGTGACAAAGTGTCCGCAAAATCATTCAATACTATCCCTGTGTGTCCCGGTACCCAAATTAACCTGCAGGTTTTGAAAATCATTAAAAAATAGCGCGAGAAACCACGGGACACACAGAAAGGGAACGCACACAGCGCTGACTCTCAACAATTTTCATTGTGAAAACAAGTGCACCGCCTATAAATACACAAGATACCACTCACATATGCGTGTGGTATCTTGGGGTACCAAGTGGTACGAGTGCTTTCTTGTGTGGTATCTTCCTACCAAGTGGTGCGAGTGATATCTATCACAAGATACGAGTGGTATCTTGTGGTAGCACTCGAATATGCGAGGGGTATTTTGGTACTTATGCGAGGAGTATCTTGTGTCTTTATAGGTGGTGCATTTGTTTTCCCAATAAACATTGTTGAGAGTCAGCGCTGTGTGCGTTCCCTTTCTTTCTATCCTCTCCACCCAGCTCTCCGCACTTTTGCACATGATTTGGAGCAAGTAAGCGCAATGATCCCAGAGCATGCGATTCAACTGGAGTTAGAGAAGAACACAGTGATAGTGAATCTGTTAGTATAGCCACTGAAGTTATTGAGAAGGGAAGTCTACGCATGGTTAAAATGGCAGCTAGGAATTGAACCAAAAATACTGGAGTATAATCAGGGAGTCTTACATGAAAAGATTAGTCTAGGTCTAGACATGTGCGGAACATTGGAACACCGCTCTTTTCCTCACACTGTCAAGAATCAGTTGTCTCTCTTCACCGCTATTCAGCGTGGATGTGGCGGCGAGCGTTTTCTTCGGCTCTCCCTCGCTTCAAATTGCGGTGACAAATAGGAAAACATTCACCTGTTTATGATATAGGGTAATATCAACACCCAAGCTCGAGCCTACCACCGTGCCCAGTGTTGCCTCTTGTAAAGCCCACGCCTTAGGTTTCTTGCCATTTGATTGTCTCCGGAAATGCGCCAGAACCCTGTTCACAAATTATGTAGACTGCAATCTTACGGCGGCACTCGCTGCGGGTACGCGTCAAGCAGGCGTAGAACAGAAAATTGCTTGAATTTGGCTAGGATTCATATTAAGAAGAGCGCAGCAACGCAAGGACAAAGGGAGGCACAAAGGAGAGGCAACGGCACACAATGGACGCAAGGAAGACACAGCGTTTTACCTACGGGCGCAAGTAACATGCGCCGCACGTTTAATGTATCTCACAGTAGTCTCGCGATCAGAAACAGTATGATAAACATTGATGACATATCGGCTGGGCGGTAAGATCAACGCTTGCTTTAATTACTCAAAATAAACAACAATAGAGGTTAATATTGCCCCAATATGAAATACTGCGATCACTTTGACTATATGAAAATCGGTAATAATGGGGTCAATTGCGAACAGTAACATTGTTCATTGAATTCATTGATTGCTACTTGGTTCATATTCAATCATTCATTGAACATGAACCGACTAGCGCAGCAACGTGTACTTCTTGATAAACGAACATTGAGATGGCATCACGGCATCAAAATGTAATCACAAGGTCACCTTTCCTAATAAATTTGGTGTGCAGTTCAATAGCAAATATTTGTGGGGGCGTCTTTCACGCAGTCTATGTCAATAAGTGAAAGAAAAAGAGAGCGAGAGATGCCTTGCTGAAATGCTGTACATGTTAGCCGGGCTTCTCGCCTGACATGCGACTGAATGTGCCGGGTGATTACGATTTATACACTGGTAAACATTTAACAGCACATCTGAACATTTCGCTCTTTTCAGCGCGTTTTTCGCGTGGTAGCTCTCTCAGCAGAGCCATCCCACGTCGGAATTGAACGGCAATGAAAAAGCTGATGCCCTTGCACGTGAAGCGCGAACTTGTGTTCCAAAAATAAGAGCTCCTAAAACTTACCCGAACAACAAGGATGTAGTACGCAATCACTTCAGGGCGATCCACAAGTTTCCACATCAGTCATGCGTAATCCACGGACTTTCTGGAGAACAAGCGCCGCTTCTTTACCGGATAAGAACTGACTTCGCATACACGCCGGGCTTGGTCATTCAAGACTGGGCGAGGCGCTTCCCCGTTTTGTGCCGTTTGTGGTGACATCGGTGACATCGAACATTTTATTTGGCTGTGCCCGCAGTTTGATAGGGAAAGAACAGCGATGGTACGCAGCTTGCAAAAATTTCACAAGCACAGGGACATTTGAAGATGACATTTTTCCTGAAGGGCCCATGGCAACGAGGAGGCGTGTGCAACGGATTTTCATGGCTTTCCTGCGAGAAACTGGGCTTTGTGACATTTCGGTGACGGACCCCTGTAATTCAGGAGATGCTTAGGAGGAAGAATTGCTGGCCATTTAGGCCAGGCTAACCCCGCCTGTTGTACACACCGCAACCACCACCACCACCACCAGAGCTGGTTATATTCAGTTTGCATTTTCAGTCCTCGCCGGATGTAACAGCTGGTGTTTGACATCGGTTCCTGTAGCAAAGACCCTGCAAAATACGCAGCCATATTAAAAAAAAGTTGAAAAAAGGCATTGAGCAAACCAACTGGGCCAGAACTGCTCCCCCAGCTGTGCACCCGGCATGCAGCGCGGTATGGCACAATGCCGTATTACAAAAGTTCTACGCTCTAAACGTCACGATTCTTGTATTACCGTCTCATTGTGGTCCCACAGGGTCTCACGCTTTGTTAAAACGGGTATTCCCGCTCGATCCGGGTTTTCTAGGGCTCAACGAATCGCTACATTGACAGGTGTAGCAGCCGAAGATTGACACATCTTCAGCACCGGAGAAGGGAGCCTTTGCACAGGATGAGCGGACGTAAAGGTACGTTACCTGACTATAGTCTTAGAGTCATTTTCACGTATCGCTTCAACGGGGTTTGTGGTTGTGTAAAATTAACCGCATGCCAAAACAAAAAAATGCCTGCAACGTCAACGCAAGTTGTTGCCTGTGTATAAGCGAGAACATCAATGCGTTAAGGTTTAATGAATGCAATTTAGCTGATATAAGAGAGGAAAGCCGAGATTGAATAGTCAATAATAGCCAAGACGTAATTTAGCTTACACTAGCTTACAGTAGCCATCATTTAGTCGACATTTGACAGCATTACCAGTGCTAACCAGTGTTGATAGTATCCGAGCAGGGCGCTGGTAGTATGCGAGGTAACGTGGTATGTCAGGGCGCCACCGCTCTCCCTTCGCTGTTTACAAGTGGGAGGGAAATATGCTGAGAGATGATCTCTCATATAATAAGCAACAGCTAGCGCTTAAGGCTTTGAAGCACCCTGTAAGCGCACCTACTCTCAACTTATCAGCGCACCTACTGAAATGGACGCCGAAGTGTCCATTGAGTACGTGCGCTGAGAAGCTGTCGAATTTCAACCCTCTCCCTCCCACTGACGAGTATAGTGTTATCAGATTTTGTACCGAAATGACCGATGACGGCTATACTCGTAATCAACACAAATTGGTCTCACATGGGAGCCATGAAATCTATACTGGTCAAAGATGTGTTTCTTGACACTAGATGGCCACATTTGTCCATGTTGTGTCATATTTTTCTCGCCTTTCATCGTATTGCCATCTTTCATTTTATTGCCATGCAGTGAATCTATCTACCGGCTAACTTTTATTGCGATATCAATCATACGAGCACTCTCGGCGGGTTTTTGCCGTCATCGTCGCCGTCATGTTGCTTATATGTATTTGCATCTATATATAAATAAAAGCCCCGCAAAGAAAAATACATCAGAAGAAAAAAATTCCGAAAGGCACCACCGGGATTCGAACCTGCAACCCCTAGCTCCGTAGCGCGACGCGTTACACAACTCAGCCAAGCGTTATACGTTCTTCAGTAAACTGACGGCGAGCTATTTATATAGACGATTTACAGCTGGCAGTACGAAAACCTTGAAGGTGTTTCATCGAGCTCAGTCATCTGGGAGATGGCGCAAAAAGTGTGCTTTAAAGCAACTTTCCTAGATTTTGTTCCAACTGCTCTTCAGACGCGCACTAAAAAGTGGCCAATTTCTGTACCCACTCGCGATGTGGAACGCCGGACAAGCAACGCTTCGAACGCCACCGCGCGGCAGGAGACGCAGAGGGGTCACTCCACACGCCGCATTGTTCGAGAAAAAAAATCTAAGAGGTGTGCTGCGCACAGTCAACACTTGCAGCGCGCTGCTCAAACAATTGTGACAGTTCTTAGTTCGCGCTCGTCCCGTGTGTAGCCGTGCGTTCTTTTCTAGCGTACTTTGGGCTTGAGCAGCGCGCTGCAAGTGTAGAGCTGTGACAGTCCTTAGTTCGCGCTCGTCCTGTGTTTATTCTTTTCGTGCTTTCTTTGCGCTTGAGCGAGTATCGAGTTGCTTGCCGTTCTTCGTGTGACATTCTAAATTATTGTTATCGCATTAATTGCGTCGCCCTTGACGCGGGACGGTGACTTGTTTTACGCAATTTGTGAAATCAAAGAATCCCATGAAATAGAAATAATGGTGTCATTTTGTTCAGAAAAAAAGAAACTCTGCAGATTGAGCGGGAAAAAATGCCAGTAAATTTGATACAACTTTCTCCTTTTTTTTCATGGTGGGTAAAGAGTTAACTGTTCATGCAAAAGGTGGCTGCACTTGACACGATCATGTCGCGGGCGTGCTTGTTGCTAAATCCCATGGGCATTTACAATTTTATTAGATAAAAAATTTAATTTCGCGGCAAGGGCGAAGCAACGAATGCGATCTTTTTTATATATGTCTTTCTGCAGCGTGAAGTACGCAGTATGAAAAACAAAGCTCACGAACGTCCTTTAAGCGCCATCTTTTTAAACACCTTTTTGGGGTACGTTTTCTTAGGTCAAAGTAGACCATTTTTTTTATAATCCGCAAATGCGCTTCCCTGCGCTGCATATTCGCGCTACTAATGGCGGCAGCTGTCGTGCTTCAAGTGGCGATGGTGTCTTAGTTGCACATGCTGGGGCTGGCCTGTTATACGTGTTTATATCAAGAGAGCCAAGTCTAAGTTTTCCATGCCAAAGCGCGAGCAAACTGGCGCTTGAATACGCTGTTTGCCGTAAGGGGCTAGCCTCCATTAGTAGGGCAAACTGCATAGCAGGAAAGCTAGCTTTACAGTTATTAAAAAGATTTATTCTACAGGAAAATGGGAAGAAACACATCTCATAAGCCTTAAAGGGGCCCTGCAATACTCTTCCAGCATAGTCAGGGAACGCTGCCGATTGGTAGTCGAGGCACCTGAGAACACGAAAGTCAAGACTTACAGCGCAGCACGTGGCCTAGGTATTTGAAATTAATAGACCTCTTCCTGTTTGGAAGCAGTGTGACGTCACTGCGAGTACCCCGCCCACAATCCCCTCCCTCGGAGCAGGTGCTGGTTGGCAAAAAAGTTCCGCCGCTGGGGTTTTTCCGCATAGCAACGCTGCGCATGTCTGCATTCCTTCGGCAGAAGTTTCTGCGAATTGCTATTTTCTAAAGTGACAGCTTTTAAAACAAGGAGTCACGGCCTGTAATGCACAATTCTGTTAGGTCAACATGTGGTGATTTGCCCGCCGTAGATGGAAGCCACAAAAATTTTTTTAAAATCTTACGCTCTTCGAAAGCGAACGTTGTGCACGTTCCCGGTGACTGGCGCTTGGAAAAATATTTGCATGACGTAGATGTGAACGTGCTCTATTTCCGTCGCGACATCTGCAGTGCAGTTTCAAAGGAGGTAAAGCACTGGCGGCAGCATGGTTTCGGGCTGCTGTGCGCGAGGTCATGGATAATATTCTCAATACTGTGCAAAATTCCGATTGGAAATGCATGAAAGAAAAACAAGGAAACACTTTCGGCCGTGCGTTAGGCTGAGGTTAACAAATTCCCGTGAAAATTAAAGCGAAACGCTCCCCTACGGCGTTCCTCATAACCCATTTAAACTTCAGCCTATACATAACCTCTTGCACAGTTACTTAACTGCGTCTGACGCCTGCAACGTGCTTGCCTACTTACTTTGCTCATTTAGACTTCATACACAAACTTGTAATACCCATTGTCACCCCATAAAGATCGAACCGTAAAGGTAAGCTACCAAGTATATGAGAAACAGGAATCTCCATTGTTTCCACTTAGGACGTATGAGGTGTCCGATAAAACGCGATATACCTTCAATGGGTGTGCGAATTCGCCGTGGCAAAGCGTATACATGCAACTTCGGCAATGCTAAAACATTCTTATACTTTTCAGCCCGGAGATCATGCACTTTTTTTTTTCTGCCACACAGCACAAATCCTGAGATGTACGCACTCGCGTCCAGTGCATGATCGCGTCCAGTGCATGTTTACCTTCACTAAAATGACGAATCATGATGTTCCGTCCACAACCGGTCACTGCAAGTGGCCCACATCGAGTGCCAATTTTTTTTAGATGCGAAGCATGTTATGCTCGGGGCTATGCCCGTCCCTCCCGCATCCCGCGTCCCGCGTCCGGCCACTTTCATGAAGTAGGGAAGCACCCACTATGCGAACCAAAACACTGTAGTACAATTAAGGCCGTCAACCACCACGACAGTCACCAGAGTGATGGCCGAGAGCACATAGAGACTGCTTAGCAATGGCTAGGCAGGTGGTGTGTGTCGCCCAGGTTGACTCCATTCCTCGATCTTGCTTGCATGCGTTTGGAGGGGGCTTAGTCCGTCCCTCCTTCCCGCGTCCCACACCACGAAAGCGCATGCGCGTCCCCTCCCCCCCTCTCCTATGCTCACCCCCTTTCTCTCCTCTAGGAATCCTCTACTCTGGGGAGCGGCCCCCCGCGTCCCACACAGCGCATGCGCGTACCCTCCCCCCTATCCTCTCCTACGCTCACCCCCTTTCTCTACTCTAGGAATCATGAACTCTACGGAGCGTCTGCCGCGTCCCACACCCCCCACAGCGCATGCACGTCCCCTCTCCTATGCCCCCCCCCCCCCCCCCCCCGTCCTCTCCTCTGGGAATCCGTTACGGAGCGGTGCGCACGAGAGGTGGTGCGACAGCTGCATACTCCGCTGGGGGGCGCCACGGTAGTTCCGCGGTATGAAAATGACGGAGCGCGCGCGCCTCATCCTCCTGTGCAGCGCCGAGATGAGCGCCCGGACCGCTGCCGTGAAACGAGAGCGGCGACGTTCCTCCCGCTCAACCTAATTATCTCCCCGCTGCTTCGCATCCACACATGGTTCCCTTTAGCGGGAGATGGGGAAGTTTTTTCACAAACAAGATGCATCGTTATTCACACAGCACACACCACAGACAATACTCTCAGTTTCACTGTCCGTAAAGGTGAACCAGTATCGTCGGTGCCTTTCAGCGCACATTACGCGCCACAACAGACCCGGCACATTTTCGAAGACGACGCCGCCGTTCCTCGCACAGCCCACCAGGTGGATTCACGTCTCCATGACAAACAGCCAGCCGGCGGGGCAAGTTTTTCGTCACGCAGTTTACCACTCACCTATGTGTTCTCTCACACATACCGCAGATTATCTTGCAACAGGAAGATGAAGTTCAAGCTTAAAAAAAAGAAAATCAATTGCCCCAAGCACTGCGCGACTGTACCACGCTGTGCCCGCAGCGGGGGCGTTTTGCCAACCACCACCGTTGCCTGTGCGCCGGTGACGTCACGCTGTGACGTACCCCGGCGGAGCTCTATTCTCTACGTCAGCTAGAAATCGTTCCGTCTTTTTCCTACAAATGATGCCATATGCCCAAATGAAAGCGCCATATAACCAAATTCACGGGCATTGGCGGACTTGAGGGTCAAGAGCTACATAGTTACCGACGTTACCGCGGAAGGCCAGTACGCGTGCGCACGCTTGCGATCACATTAAAAGTAAGGCGCGCGTTCGAAAAAAAAAAGAAAAGTGCTCAAGGTCATGACGCACGCGTCACGTAACTTCTTTCTCCCCTGCCACCCCTGCCTGCGCAGCTTCCAGCGCGCTCGTCGGGAGGAGAGAAGAGTCAAAGCAATTACAGCGTGCGACTAATCTCTGTAACTGCGCTCGTACTTGACGGATTCAAAAATTTTTTGCGGCATTCGATTCGTGAGGCAATGAGCTAGTTTACTGAATTCATTCGATGGTTACAAGAAAGACTGTTGCAGGGGCCTTTAATGCAGTTTATTGCGGGGTGTATGTAATGATGTTCACTATTAAAGCGAGAACTGGAAATGTCAAACATGACACCGACTGTATGCTTCCGTCAGTCATTTAAAACAAATTTAGCCAGTTCCACGCCGTAGGAACTGTCGGGTAGCAAATGTGCAAGGTTCATGACGACTTTCGGTACAAAAAAGTCGTCGTCATTATCAGTTTATTATCATTAACATAATTTTGCTTAATTTCTTTTTCTATGCACTCTCCCCTTAGGTTGCACGTTTCACTATCTACTCTCTAACTACTATTATGGCTACTACTACTACTACTAGTGACTACTACTACTATTATGACTGCTATTATGACTACTACTATTGCGACTAAGCTGGCGATAATCAACACAGTCGAACGCAGAGAAAAGAAGACTGACGTCTCCGCTGCGATCAGAATCCCAATAAGCACGCCGAAAACGATATTTAAAAAGTCACAGTTTCGCCACAAGGCGAAGCAATGAATGCGAAAGCAACAAATTGGAATGTCACGCGACGAATGGAAAGCAGGTCGAAACGTGCAGCGCGCTGCCCACGCACACATGACGCACGAACACAACACGCACAGGACGAGAGCGAACTAGCAACGTTCACAGCTCGACACTGAACGCGCTGCTCACACAAAAACGACGCTCGAAACGTATTCACAGGTACAGACGAGCGCGAACTAACAAGTGTCACAGTTGTTACTTCGCTGTGTTTGAAAAGCGTGCTCTTTTCGCAAACGGGGGGGACAGCAGCGAGCGAAGTGACCTTCGTGCGCTCGGCAACTACAACGCAATCGTTCCGGCGAAAGCGCAAGACATACTATTCTCCCCCCACCGCAAGATAACCGCGCGCTCGCGCTCACGGGCGTCTACCCCCCACGGGGCAATGTACGCGCGGGAGAGGAGCGCCTGAGACCGCGTGTCGCGACGAGCTAAAGCCCCGCCGAGCGCGCCATTTGCGCCATCTCGCTCGTAGTGCTGAAAACACGCTGTATATAAATAGCTCGCCATTTGAACGTTGAAGGACTTGCGATTTCGTGGCTCAGCGGTTAGCGCCGCGCGCTGCAGAGCGAGAGGTCCTCGTTCGATGCCGCGCGTCGGAAACATTTTTCTGAATTATTTTTCTTTGTGGCTTTTATAAATATAGATACATATACGGGACATGACGGCGACGGCGGCGCTGACGGCGAAAACCAGCCGAGAGTGTCCATATAATTGCTATCGCAATAAAACAAGACCAACATTAGGGCCAAGAGAGACGAGAGGCTTCCGGTGGCCGACGAGTGCGCACAGCTGCGTACGAAAATGTTGAGTCACTCTTTTCACCGGTACAGTATTTTCTCGCCTACAACCCACGCCTTCATATAACCCGCATCCCTGACTACAAACCACGGAAAAAAAAGCTTTTAAAAAATCCCCGCGTATTGTCGCAAGCCGCATTCCTTGCGTTAATGTGAAGCAGTGCCGTGAATAGAACTTGCGCACCAAAATTCACACCGAATATACCTTAAAGTTCTTTTTTTTTAAGTTTTATTTCGAACTATACGATCTATCGAACTCATTCGCGTTTTTGAGCGAGTTCGATGACCACAGGTTTAACCGCACGCCTACTACTACTACTACTACTACTACTACTACTACTACTACTACTACTACTACTACTACTACGACGACGACGACGACGACGAGGACCACGACGACGACGACGCCGGCACACGGTAGACTATGGCTGCTTCACTGTAACTATGTAACTTCGCTGTAACTAGACTACAGTGCCACTTCAGTCTAACTTCACGGTAGCTAGGCTATAACTGCTTCACTGTAAAACGCTCCCTGGCATATAAAAATGGACCAGACCTCACTCGCCACAAAGTGTGCAAATACGGATACACTGTTCGTAAAATAAAGCTTACAGAAATTTCAACTGGCACAGGTCCTACGCTTGGTCACCTGAGGAGGGACATGGGTCTCTTCAGTGCCATGGCCGTGGTCGTCGGGCATGGTATTGGTAAGTGCCGGACATGATGCGCGAAAAAGTGTGTTTCACGAACCTTTGTGTTTCCTACTGGCACAGTGCAGAGAAACAAGACCGGTATTGTGTGTTTTTACACAGCTACCGTGTTTGTTCACAAAGTCATTTCTGGATGACAGAAGTAGAATATGAGGAATCACGCGTTGTCATCGCACTGTAACGAAATTTCAAGAAATAAAGCGAAAAACAGACGGCCGAGGATGTGGTTACGCACACGGAGTCGTGATACAATATAGCGCTCAACTTATTTTACATATTTCACCATGACTCAGCTCATTTGGATTTAACGTGGCTCAATTCTTTTGTGAAAATATAAAAAAAAGGCAGAAGTTGAGAGGTAGATGGAAGCTTGAAGGGATGAACAATTCGTGACTATTGGTCGTCACTGGAGAGGATGTTTCGACCAGCGAACTTGTCGAATCGTGTTTTTCATCAATTCTTTTTGTGATCAATACAATCACTGCGTAAAATGAAATGGCAGTCAAAAAAGAACCACTGGTAATAAACAAATAAAAGAACGTAGAGTAGCACGCATGCATGTTTTATGTAACGTTATGACACGCTGTAATATCTCCTCTCCTCCCCAAAGACTGCAAAGGCGTCGTGCCCCTCTGAATGGCAGCTGTCAGCCTGTTCTCTCCCTCTTTCATCTGTGTCCCTGTGTGTTTGTGTGTACATGTCTATAATAGTAACAATACTATGCGTGAGCATGCAGAGCCATGCACTGTCTAGGCAACTACTGACGCGCGCTTTCTGTCCACTGAGGGCGGGAAAATCTATGCGATTCTTATGGGACAAATACACAAATAAAATCTACTACAGGTGTACTCCTATATTATGCTGTCGAATGTTGCAGGCGCTGGGATCTTCATCACTCCAAGTATCGTTTACATGGACGCCGGTTCCGTAGGTGTTGATCTCCTGGTATGGATCGCGGCAGGAGCTGCGTCTTTGATTCGTAAGAGCCGCAAAACACTGCCCGTCTTTTTACCATGCAACACTGTGATGTGCGGGCTAATTGTTTTTTTTTTTTGCTGAATTATTTTTTTTTGTTTTCCAGTCTTTCCAATCAGTCGACCGTGAAGATACTACAAGGTCGTCGCCCTTCGAGACACTCATAAACGTGAAAAAGAAAAAAAAAGCTGGAGTAGAATGGTTGCATTACTTCGGCTATGTTACAATATTTAAGATAAACTACATAAAATTTCCTTGCTACCAGCGAACACAATTAGCCTGATCATCGGCGGCCCAATTAGAGCTTTTATGCCCATGCTTTCCTAGTCATCTGCATGCTTGCATTGTTCGCCGCTTATAAGTAGTTTGCAACGAAATGACTGAAAGAACATTGCACACAATGGAGTGGGCGAAGCTGCTGAAGTGAGCCGCAGCAAAAGCCATTACTAAGGGAGGTGTGCTATAGCGTGTTTCAACAAGAATCTCTATATATAGCTCTTTATCTAATTTATATAAATACCACGTAAGGAAGCATTCTTCACTGCGCCAAGCAAAGCTTTGGACTCAAATGGAAGGGCCCCTCAACCAACTACGATATTTTTTCAAGCATTTCAAGTAAACACGCGCATCGTGTGCAAAATGCCGTGACAATCAACGGTACCACACGTGGCAGTGCTACAAGCCGCGGGCGCACAACAAATTCCAAAAAACAATCTCTTCTCCTCTCTGGGCCTTTCCGGCCTCCCCAGTGACATGAACATGTTGAATCTGTAATGCTGTCTGCAAGCGATGCTGCAATTGGTCGAACAAGAACCTACGACTTCCGGTCAGTCTGCAAGGAGCGGCGCACTCTCCTTGCTGTTCTTCGTCGTGTTACCTGCGTGTGTGCTTTTGCGAATCGGCAACTGTGGCCCGTAACACAACTGCCAAATCGCTAGCGTACAAACACAGTCACACCTAGTAATCTGATAAACTGCGCCGACTAATTCTACAGTGTTTTCCGATAGCTTTCATGCATCAGTGTGCCGTGCTTGGCTGCAAGATTGATGACTGGAAAAACGAAAAGACGCGACACGTGTACCTCGTGATGTCGCCTTCCGTAATGGCTCGCATGAGCGTATCTGAGTTACGGTAGAATCGAAGCGCATGAGTATTTCACGTGTTTGTGGGCTCCACTTCGCTGCCGAAGACTATCATCATGACCCGCGCCCGCTGTCGGGAGGTGCTCTAGCACGGCGTGTCACCGTACGGGTCCATCATATTGGCGATCCTTTGAAGGCGTGCACGCAACATAGGGTATATACCAGCACGATTCGTAGGAGCTCGAGCCAGCACGGCGACAGCGGTTAGCCGAGAAGCACAGATTTGGAGTCGCGGCAACCGGAAGTGCACGCTGTTTCGAAGAGCACGTCAGCGAGGACGGCATGTCACCCGTGAGATTTGGAGGGGCACTTGGCGAGGAGTGCAAAGCGGCTTTGGGAGAGGAGACCAGCTGACGAAAAGAGGGTAGCAAAGGAGAGAGCGAAACGAGCGATTGCCGTGTTTCAATCGTCAGGCACGTGTAACTCCGCTATTACGGCACCATTTCGAGAAACTCACGGCTATGGGTTCGTTGTAGACTCGCCCATAACCACAACACCACATCTAAATTTCTACCTTTGGCTGGTTTCTCAACCCTTTATGGCCCCAGTGTGCGCTCCGAAGACGAGAGTGGTTCAACAGGGCGAGCTGTGACCGACTTTGACATTACTTGACCGCACTGTGCCTCGGCTTTAGTTTTCCGCCTTCATGGCGATCATAGAGGACCAAGGCTGTGCGGGCCTACCTGTAACGGGCATTTTAATGGCTCGTCTAACCATGGGAAATTTTTAACACTTTTTGGGGAAGCATCTAGTGTGACGACGTGAACTTACGACGCAGCCCTAGTCGATATTTGAATTTCACCTTTCTAATTTCTGAGATTTTTACGTGCGAAAGCCACGATATGATTATTAGGCGCGCCGTAATGGAGAGAGAGATAGATGCAAGGACAGGCAGGGAGGTTAACCAGACCCACGTCCGGTTCGCTACCCTGCACTGGGGGAAGGGATAAAGGGAGGAAAAGAGAGACAGAAGAAGAGAGAGATGTGCTCCCGCAAGTGCGCGGTAATGGAGGGCTCCGCAAATTTCCACCCTCTCTTGTCATCTGACATCACACAGTACACGGGCCTCTAGCATCTTCACTCCATCGAAATACGACCTGCCGCCGGGACAAAGCCCAATTTCATCTTCCTAGTCTTCATCGTCGCTGTCATATTCGTTGTTCGCGTGGCCTTCTGGAAGAAAACCTCGTTGTTTATTACGCAGGGTGCCCCAGCTAACTCTAGACAAAGCTAAGAAATACGCCGATACACTTTATGACGACGCGATCAGTGGAGGCGAGCAATGCATCTGAACAGCTCGGCAACGCCACAGTGGGAATTGTGACTCATTGACAGGACTCTAAAGCAGTGCTCGCTTGTCACCGTTCTTTGCGTGCGTATCTTTTCAAGATTCGTTTTAAGCTAGTGAGGAACGCTTTGTGTACGAGTGTGCGACGTACTTGCCCTCACCCATAAGCATGCGCACAGGGGGGGGGGGGGGGTAGGTGGGGGGACCCCCCTCTATATTCATCTCAAGGGGGACGCTAAATCAGCCCCATACCTTTAACTCAGCCATACCTGTCCCATCATTCTTTGAAGTGCAAGGTTTTGACATGCGGGTCTTTCACAATAACGGCGGCCGAAGACCACTCCCCTTGCATCCCAAGGGCTGTTTACCAGACATCTTTACCACCGAAAACCAGGGGCCGAAGGCAGGCCGTTGTAAAAAGTGCATAATCGCTTAATTTAAATGTTTGCCTCTACTGCGAAGCTTTCTTCTTTCGAAGTCGGCCGAAGGGGGAAGGGGAATGCACTACGGTGAGACTTCGCCGGCCCTAATGTGGAACCCTTCACACGCCAATGCCTTTACCATTTGGGTTATACGGCAAATAACGCAAATTTTCACTGCAATTTGCCATGGAATCCTTTTTAAATGCGAAGCGTTTCTTTGCGTAATGCACACATTTTGAGCGTTTCTATCTACGTATCTATCTATCTATCTAGCCGCCTACGTCTGGGTGCTCTCGTGCTCACCCCCTTTACTTGGGGTACACCAAAATTAGTATGGGAGGGTAAGATGGTCTGACAAATATGACACGCTGGTCATGACCTGAATAATGGGACAATCCCGTCGCGTACGTCGTCAAACCGTTTCCACCAGACACGTGTGGCACATACCCGTATACCACAGGCAAAGGTATGCGGGTATGCGCCACAGGTGATTGACAGTTTATATCTACCCAGCAACGGCGAGAACAGACATTGGTAATTCTAACGCGAAAGCGTTAAGAAAACATTCGGCAGATCCCACGTACCATGGGAATCGATGCTATGTGAAGAATAAATGTCATAGTCCCAGCAGGAATCGAACCCAAGCATTCTGCGTGGCAATCGAGTATTCTAGCACAGACTCACGCCAGGTCTCGGAACTGCTTTTCAAAAAGACCCTAATGTTCGTGAAACGTCAGTTGTGGTTGAAGTGCTGGCTATCCAAATTTTATAAACATTACATATGTACTCCTAAGATATATCCGTCACGTCGGGTTAACGTCAATTGTAGTTAAGCGCCATCCACTGAAGTTGATTTATGTAGCACTGTCCAGGGCTACCATTCTCGCGAGCACAAGCACTACATATCAGCTTAACGCTTTTGGTGTTGGTAATACCCAAGCTACTGTTGGCATCATTACGCAACTGTAAACAACTGGTTATATAAAACATATACGACTGTTTATCGTATGTCTGTGCGTGCAACATTTGTACATAACTTTGGCGTCATTTCTTAACATATCGCTCAATAGAAATATTACAACATGGTCACCTTCCATCCGCATGCTTTGCACAACATCGATTCCCTGGTGTGGGATCTGCCGAATTTTTTTTCCAGATGGTCTTTGTGTCGCCGAGCTCGGTACAATGCTACCATCCGCTGGCGGGCCTTACGAATTCGTCAGCGTCGCGGCCCAGTCCATGGGAAGAGTCGGAGACGTCGTGTCATTTCTGTTCGCCTGGAGTTTCATGCTCTTGGACTCGTCTGCCGTGGCAATACACGCGCTAACTTTCACGAGCTACGCGCTCAGTGTGGTATACAACGCCTGCACACCGCCGTACGTGGTTACAGCTCTGGTGACGGTAGGTGTGACCGGTGAGTGGCCCTGACGAATAGGACAAACAGCGTACACTGACCGCGCGATTCGTCGTTTTCGTTTGTCGTGCAGAACTTGCCGCTGCTGTGAACACCTTTTCTCTGAAGGCGTCCATGAAACTTCAGAACGTCTTGTTCGTCATAAAGATCGCAGTTCTCTTGGCAATCGTCTTTACCGGCATCGTATGGTGTTTGCGAGGCAAGTGCGGCAATTCGAAAATTATTTTTGAATTTGTTTCTTGATCAGTGATTTCGGTAGTCCAAAAAGATATATGTGGTGTTTTTTTTTTTCAAAAAGAGCCAGATGCATAAACTGAAATTGGGCTAAATTTCACAGGAGCGTTAAGTGCGCCTAAGTATCTTTAACTTCTAAAGCAATTTGAATCAAAATGGGGCCATTCCTGGTTTTAACGTGAACTCAAAAAGGCAGTTTCTAGTCAAAAATGAGCCAAATGCTGCAAATGTTTCAATCAAACTGAGCCAGATTCATTAAACCAGCACTGTGTCAACAATCAGGACCGAAACAACCAACATGGTCTCATCCAATCTGTTTCATTTGTGTCCTAGTTGCTTTGCTATCGTGTTTACGTTCCACACTTAGTTTTTCTAGGGCGAGTTGGCACTTACTGAAGGACACGATGTTCTAGGAGAAAACTATAATATAAAGAGTTAAGAGGCCGACTTTCCCAGTTCTTTTTGCCTCTTAGTGTTTCTTTTAGAGTTTAGCGCTACAGTATCATAACCTCTTTTGGCTCCAACATGGTATATTTGAAATAACAGGCATATGGAATGAAGATATTGGACACCGATTTATTCCTGCAAGAAGAAGAAGTGGTCCGAAACGGCATGACATGAAACGATCTCAGAAGACGAAGAAGAAGAGCTGAGCACTTTTCAAGGCCTTCGGTAGATGACAAGAACAAGAAAACACTGCTGACAGTCCAGAATAGTGCGCCTTTTGCCAGGAAGGACCACTCGCTCTTCAAGTCTAGTAAACGCCATTATACCCATGCGACGCAGCATGGCGCCGACAGAAGCACAAGGATGATGTTAATTGTATTGGAAAATATTGCTATACCGTACATTCGAATCATTCTAGACTTATTTTACGAGCTAATTCAAGCCCAAATGAAATGTTCCAATCTATATGAGCCAAATACAAATTGTACTCCTGAATACTGACGATATTGGGGTATGTAGATTTTAGCCACAATATAGATTTGAGGTATATAGGGGAGAGGAACGTACTGGCAAAAAATTGTTTGAGCAGGCTCGACCATATTGTGAACAGCAAAAAAGTGCGTTTTTCTCAGTTTCAGTTAAAATGCATTTGGTTCATTTAGAGAAAAAGAGGCCACATATTTTCTCACTTATGTCATAGTATTGAAGTACTTTATTTTGTGGTTGACAGAATTTCATTAAAGAAAGAAGGCGTGTTTGCAACTTTTGCCTCCGTTAGGCAAAAATGAATAATGTAGGGAGACTAGAAGCACAGACTACAAACAGTATACTTATTCCACTGTGAATCATGTAGCCATCGGAAAAAAAATGCCTTGAAATTATTTGTGTTACTCGAAACAAGTTTATGCAAATTTTCATAAAATCACCTTACACGACGACGCACCCAAGAGCATCGTTTTTTTCGACTTCGACAAAATTTTAACGGAATTTTGGGTTTCAAATTACCGTAAAGATTATTGCGTGCCGGAGTATGTGCAATAAGATATACTTTCTATACACACCAACGTTTGCTGTCACATGTGGCAGTGTTACTTGTTGTAACTGTACTATAATGCTGTAGTTGTGCACTAACTCTAGTATGTAGTTACTTCCTGCCATAGCTGGATTCCTCGCAGGTGAAATCATTCGTGGCACAAACAAGAACTTATTCAATATCTAAACTTTATTAGCAAGATATATCCTGACAGAGAGGTCCAGCTCAATTGCGAGAAGTGTAATGACATCATTACTCTGGACCACATGCTTTGGCAGTGTCCTGTGGCTTTCACCGACTGTGACAACGAAAGAGACTGGTGGCAAAGAGTCCTTCACAGTGGAACTCTTAGCACAGGCCATCCACAGGGCCCATGATACGGCGGTAAGGTTAAACCTTACTGTCCCAACGTGGGTGCAGGCAGAGCATTTTTATTTTTTTGTTTTACATTTTTATTTTTTATTTTCTTTTATTTTTCCGCCTAACTCCTGATTAATTTAATGTCCCAACGTGGGAGCCGCCTCCGTCGGCCTAAGGGTTGATCTTCAGGACCAGAATAAAGTTCATCATACCATACCATGGTTCCCGCCTCTGCAGCGCTCGCCTGCTCTTTCACCCTCTCTGGGTTCGCTCATCATCTCTCCCTCCCCCCGCGCGCTCGCTCACATGCTTTCTCTCAATTCCACAGTGTACCACAAGCTATTCGCGATAGTATCTTTTCACACTATCGCCTTGCACAAACCGCCACGGCGACGTCAGTGGTCCATTTAAACTTGGAGCTTCCCGATAATTGTTATCGCAATGAAATGAGCGGGCGTTCTGCCCTCATTCTTGGCTGCCTACTTTCGTTCGCATTACTTGCTTTCAGCAGGACATCAAGATGGGACTATTACCAGCGAAGCAGTTCTTAGCGAGGCTTCCCCGTCCGTTGGCGTAGCGCTGGTCACGGAGTCTTGCGTCGTGGCGAGAGTGCGACTCGGTAGGAAAGAAGGGCTGTGCTACGCCAAGACGGGCGAGGGTGAGGATCGGTGGAAAGGGGGGACCTATAAGAGGTATACTAAGAGGAGGAGTGTCGAGACTCGGTGGAAAGGGGGAGTGCAATCAGAGGTACACTAAGAGGAGGAGTGTCGCGGCTCCGTGGAACAGCCAAGGCGGTGATACGGGCTAGTTGGTTTGAGTCGCTTGTAGTCATATTTGTAGCGCAAAAAACCCAGACGCAGACAAAAGTACAGAACACATACACAGGACGGGAAAGAGTCCCCAATACGTACACTAAGAGGAGGAGTGTCGAGGCTCGGTGGAAAGGGAGACCAATAAGAGGTCCGCTAAGAGGAGCAGTGTCGGGGCTTAGTGGAAAGGGATGCGCACAAATGGGAAACGTGATCGAGATGAAGGGGGGCATCGGCATTGCTGTTTCGACAGCGTTCGCGTAGAGGAGCTGGCAGCACTTTTTTATTGTCAGGTATCGATTACTTAAAGAAGAGTAAAGTCTTGAAAATAAGAAAAAAATAGACGCCATGATGTCATTTGAATTATATAATTGCATTTCCGACACGAATCATGTCTGGTTATTTAGTGAAGGCCTAAATGTTTTTTTGCCAAACTTCTATTTCAGAGCCAGCATTGCTTAATAAGTTTACGTTCGATGGTTCCACAACGCCGGTGAAGGTGGTGGAATCATTCGCTGTGGCTATGTTCTCTTGCTCAGGGAGGTAAGAGCATTTTTTATATAACAGTAATTTATTTAATAGAATAAATTTTGTCGGGTTCATCGAGCTCACCTAACACTGTACATAGATATAGCTAGAAAACCCACAAGACCTAAGCAACATAGGAATGCAACGTTGTATTCAGAGCCCCAGTATTCTAAAAAAGTAAAACAGAGCCTAATTCCTGCAGAATATAGATGATTTTCCATGTAAATTGCATAAAAAAGCGTGCGCTATAAGAAATCCATAAGACAAACTTTATTTTTCATTGTTTGGTCATCTTTCCTAACACGGGCTTTAGGGGAAAACGCAATATTCGAAAATTTCGCCCTATAGTTCATCAAGAAGTGACGTGCTGATTAGAAATAATTGCGTAGTCGTACACGCCAGAACCACGACATGACCATCAAGCACTAGCGGTGTTTTCTGGTATGATCTCGACCACCATGGTTTATTTACTGGGCACCAAAATGCACACACGAAAGTTTCTATTGTGGCGTTGCCCCTCCCCCCTCCCTACAGAAAAAAAAATCACAGCATATCCACGGAGTGAATGATGATGAGTGGGCGAAGCTCCGGAGGTTCATCGGTAAACCGTGAATCTTCCGTGAAATTTGCCCAGTACATCATCAACATCATCAAAGACGTGACAAACACTGTGTGTATATATACAAGAAATTTATATTTTATCCGTGAGCCGTGATTTTCCGTTTTGTTTTCGTTTCTTCGTTGGTCGTGGTTACCGTTTACATAAGCCGTGGCTTCCGTTCCCCCTTCATTATACCGGCTTCATGGTCGGTGAAATGGAGGGAGAGCGGTTCCTGGATGGGTCGTAGTCGAAAGTTTGCAAAGATAAGATCGATGCAGGTTCCTCGGATGGTGGTTGGTTGCATGTGGTAAAACGATATGCATGTGAGACCATATCGCGATGCCATGTGTTGTATGGCATCGCGATCGTCATCGTCATCAGCGTCATCGTTATGACGCATAGTGTGGGTACATGGAATGTACCCACATTCCATGTGCTGTGCCATGATGGCAGCGTCATCGTCATCGCACAGGGGTGGCTACGACGACGATGACGACGACAACGCAGGACGACGCCGGACTAGCCTACGCCCTAAGGAGCTTCGCCCCTAAAAGATGGGTTGAACAACCCATCTTTTATGGGCGAAGCTCCTTAGGGTGTGGGTCTGTCCCTCCTCTGTAGTCGTAGTAGTAGTAGTAGTAGTAGGTAGGTAGGTAGGTAGGTAGGTAGGTAGGTAGGTAGGTAGGTAGGTAGGTAGGTAGGTAGGTAGGTAGCCACGTGTAGTGGAATGTACCCACTCCACGTGATAAAGATGACGATGACGCAGTATAGTGGAATGTGCCCACTACACGTGATAACAATGAAGTATAAGCGCGTTCCAGTATAGTGGATTGTACCCACTACATGTGATAACAATGACGATGACGCTGATGACCATGAAGTATAAGCGCGTTCCAGACCACACATTCTCTTTCTGCCATGGATGAAAACGATCGAGCTTCGCCTACTCATCATCATTCACTTCGTAGATATGGCGTGATTTTTTGGAACGACAATTGAACCTGCGAACCAGCCATAGCCCCTGGCCACTGTAGCTCGTCGACATGCGCTGACAAAGTGAAACTGCAAGTTTTAATGTACTGGCAAGTTAGTCACATTGGTATATCAGAGTGGGCTATAGTGTTGGATAAAAAGCCCCACACAGCAAATCTATCTCCTATCTTTCGCGCCCTCCGTACTTCGTGCGTGCTTAGCTGCCATTTTGGTGTTGGATGTTTTTCATACCCTTTCCAGTACCATGATCGCCTGCATGGCCGAAGAGATGTCAGATCCTTCACGCATCATACCGAGGTCCCTTCTGGGTGGCGTTTCCCTGGTGACAACGCTTCTCGTCTTCACGAATGCGGCGTACTTCTCAGTACTGGATTTGCAAGTGCTTACCGAGTCTGAAGCCACAGCCGTCACCTTCGCCCGCGCCACGTGGGGCGCTGCGGGTGCATACCTGGTGCCCGCCATTGTGTGTGTCTGCACTTTCGGAACCATGAGCGCGTGTTTTCTCAGCAACAGCCGACTGCTCGTGGCAGCGGCCCGCAAAAAGCAACTACCCGCGGCGTTCTCGCTAATCACCATGAACTCTTCCCTGCCAATCGTCGCGATAGCGTGGAGGTGTTTCCTTTCTTTACTGTTTCGCCGTCACGGGCTCTGTGGTCTATCTGGCCAAAGGTGGCATGCTTGTGTGCTGCGCAATGATCACACTGGAGATGGCAGCAATGCTGAGGCTGCGCTTCACCATGAAGGAGGCCCACAGACCAATAAGGGCGCCCACGTGGCTTATCCTGGTCAACATAGCCGTTTCCCTAACGATTGTGCTGGTTCCGGTCATGGCAGCGGGCGAAGTCTTGCCGTATGTAATCGCAATAGGATTTACACTGACAGGATTCCCCGCCTACTTCGTCTTGAAGGCCGTACAGCGGTCAAACCGTGGAATAAAGGTGGACAGGTTTCTGCAGAAGCTGACGCTTGGCGTGCCCTGCGTTCGGAACTGAAATGCTAAGCGGGATGATTAGTGGACGAAAGCATATGTTAAGTTCTAGCGAATGCTGCAGCCAAATATATAAACACTACAGCGTTAAAGAGCTCGTTTCGCATAGGTTCTGGTGTCGGCGTCGTTGGTTGTGAGCGAAAAGGCAGCGTTGTTCGTGAGCGAGAAGCCGAGATAGATGCAAATAAATAAAGAATAAAAATCTTTCGATTCGAGTGGGAATCGAACCCACTAATTCTGCGTGGCAAGCAGGTGTTTTAATGTCTTGCTTTGTTTCTTTATTTCCGACAAAGCGTCGCTGATGCGTTTCATGCACGTAGTGATTTCAAATGTGGAAACAGAGCCACGCCCGCACTTGACACTGTTTCCGAAAAAAGAAAAAAGTCACAGTCAAAAAGTCACGGCGAAGCAATCAATGCGATAGCAAGAAATTAGAATGTCATACGAAGATCGATGAGCAGCTCGATACTTGCAGCTTCCCAGCTGAAGCACAAGGACGGACGCTCTAAAAGGACGCGCATGTATACACAGGACAAGCGTGAACTAACAACTATTACAGTTGTTACGCCTTTGTATTTGAACAACGCGCTGCAAGTGTCGACAACGCAGAACCAGACGCTCTGAGATATTTCTTCTTCTTTTAAAGTGCGGCGCGCGGAATGACCCATCTGCGTCCCCTGCCACATGGTGGCGTCTGACACAAGGAGCACGATGCTCTTTTTTTTCGTTCCACAACACGAGTGGGTACAGAAAGGGGCCACTTTTTCGTGCGCATCTCAAGAGCTGTTTTTCATAGTGAAAGAAAATGTAGGAGCACTGCGTGATAGAAAACACGCTGAAGCTCATCCGAGAGCTGCATACCGCCAGTGGTAAAAGGTGTGCATAAATACTTTGCCTATTAATATGCCGGCGCAAGCATGGGCGCAGCAAGGTTTTTGACCGGGCTAGTTGGTGAAGATCCATAATGGCTTACAGCGCACACTGACACAAGTAGACACACAAGTTCCTTGTGTCAGTGTGCGCTGTAAGCCATTATGCAAGCATGGGGATTGGCTGAGTATGGTCTAACGCACCGCGCTGCGGTGTGAGGTGTCACTGGTTCGAATCCGCGGTTGGGTGCCTTGGAATTTTTTCTGCTTATTTATTTTTCTTTGTGCCTTTTTTATATATATATACATACATATACATATCCGGGCCATGACGGCGTGTCCGTATAATTGCCTAGAGTGTCCGTATAATTGCTACCGCAATAAAAAACGCTAAACGAATCTCATGCAGGTAGATGAGTCTCCTTAACGCAGAAGCGTAAAATCCCATCAGCCGCCAAAACGAACTGCGCAAGGAGGGGTTGCGGATTGCGAATTGCGAACCACTCCTTGCGAATTGCGCAAGGAGTGGTTGGTTTGAAAGCGCCGCACATACAAGGCACTCACGCATAACTAATCGTCATTATCAGCATTAACTATAAACAAAGTGTGCAAACGTGCGTGTTGCCTTGCCGACGAGTATACTGGGTACTTCGACATTTTGCAAAAGGAGGAATCATGGAGCAGTGGACACTTCGTATCGGTACTTGTAGAAGGCACTCAAGGACAGCTTGAAACGTCCAGTGTAACACAAATTTACGTTCCTTTCTTTGCGGCACGGTTCTGGTGTCCGCCGAGAAGTTAAGCCACGTTGGCGAATGACAAGGCGATGGGAGTGTTGCCCAATTATACTATCCCGTTCTACGCTCAAAGGCGAAGTTCATGCATCCTCCAAGTTTTTGCAGCAACAGAAGAGCGATGGTATGGGCACCAAGGGAAGGGATAAGAAGAAGACCTGAGTAGAAGGGCTGCATTCGGGCCACCATGATTCGGGCACAAAGTATGCCGCGCGGCTCAGAAGTTACCACTTACTGCAATTGTCTTGTTACATTTGTTAATAGCGGTGGGGTAAAGTAAAGTCGCCATTCGCGGATACCAGCAGTGCGCATCAATAAGCGTCCCTGTTTCGAAGAAAAAAAGCACAGACAACGAAAACCACGACAACAGAAGACGGAAAAAAACATGAAACTGGGTAGTCCTAATAATAATAATAATAATAATAATAATAATAATAATAATAATAATAATAATAATAATTGTTTGGGTTTAACGTCCCAAAAGCACGATTTGATTATGAGAGGCCGTAGTGGAGGGCTGCGGAAATTTCGACCACCTGGGGTTATTTAACCAGCACCTAAATCTAAGTAAACGTGCCTCGAGCATTTTAGCCTCCGTCGAAGTACTCGATCCCATGACCGGCGTGTCAAAAAGAGGGTAGTCCTCTTCACTGGTATACTTGAGTTTCTAATAAGTGTTTCGCCAGCGAAATAGGATCTTAACGGGAAATAAAAGAGTTTTCTGTTGGAAGCTTTCTACTTGAACTGTGTTAGAAAATAAAAACAATTTCAAGCGCGGTCTTTACATGTGTTGCAATGTTTGCATGCTTTCTATTCGCGCGTAACAATACGCGTGGCGCATTTCTTCACTGTATTCTCACCTCCGTATATGCTATCAGATATCTGACTTAGACTCCTATGACGTAGACAAAATTGAAAAGAATAAGCAGAATAAAATTTAGCTTATCAATCAGGGATAGCAACGTATAATAAAGGGCACTGACGTTTCGCGACTATTCCGGCTTCCAATTAACGGACAGACTTAGTGTAACGCCCTAAAGCTCGCACAAATTATCGCATCACACATTGAGATGAAGCGATCGTTAGAGCGTTAGGATCAGCAGAAAAGCAGGTGTGAATAAAAAAAAAGCTCACAATGTCCCTTATACATTCGCCTAAGACGACTCGAAGGCGAAAGCCCCCCCCACCTTTCGAGAGCTTTCTGCAGTTCACAGGGATTTGTAGTGGCGTAGCCAGGGGATGGTACACTGGGCCCGTGCCCCAATGCGTGAGAGCGTCGTTGATTCGAACCAACGTTGGTTCGAGCTCACTGCTCAAGACACCTTGTATGTTCCCGATTGCTTGGTGTGCTTTGCATTTGGTGTTGTTTGCGCATTTTGGTGTTCGAATACATGTTTGTGTGCCGCGCCAGTTTCGTCCACTTCCTTGTGACCGTAGCCAGCGTCTCTGAAGCCACTCATTAAGCCTGCTCTCCGAACCCCTCTCCGTAACAATGGCGTCCGCGACGGGACTTTCTCCATGATGTATCTATGATCCTAACAACACTGTCGCGCAAACAAATAAAGGTAAATTTAAAGAACTGCTGATCCCACAGTTCTCATCGTAACAAATATTCACATTCATCAAGTTATACATTCCTTTGTAACGAGTAATGCAAACTTTCTTTTTCGTTTTTTCCCTCGTGTGAGGAATGTGCTAAGTTTTGTGCTACCATGAAATAGCCTTTCTTTTTTCTTTTTTAATGTATATTTATCAGTATTTCTCCTAATGTTAGCATTGCTTCACCAAAAGTCTTCTGTAGTTTATGCTTTGTTGTTTAGTATGTGTGCTCAAGCTATGTGCATTTTTTACTGTTCTTACCATTATGGATGCTAAGAAAAGCTACATTCATATCATGTGCTGTGTCTGCATGTTATGAATATCTTGTCTTAAGAACAAAGATGCCACTGGCTTTTGCTAACACTTCTAAGAGGAATTATTGCCTATCATGTGACCACTAAACTTTGAAGGTATATCACATATGTATGGTGAGATTGTGTTGTAAAAGTGTCCAGCATAGTGGTTACGAAGTGAGGGGTGACTACATTTAGTTAATACGGTGTTCACTGCCACTTCTTTGCATATTATAGGGTGAACAGGCTGTGATATAATTATGACCTATCTTTGTCTTCATCCGTTGTGTACCTTCCGAGTGTGTATGTCAATGGATGCCAGAGTGAGGGCCTTCACGTTAATGTGTTCCCCTAGAACACTTCTTCAAATGGGGGCTTAACATTGTTACGAAGTAGGCGCGGGGAGCAGGCTTAATGGGTGGTGTCAGAGACGCCTGTTAGGGCTGCAATGAAGAGGACGCAACTGGCACTGCAGGCGCGCAATCTTGTATTCGAACACGAAAATGCACAAACAACACAAAATACAAAGTACAGCAAGCAATGTGCATGTACAAGTTGTCTTTAGCAATGAGTTCATCACAATGATGTTGTGTGGTGATATCATCACGGGAAGGTGATTTTTAGCATCACTGGTGTTGACGCCACAGACGCGGGACGCTGACGAGGGACGGCGATGCCGTCAATGGTCTATTTCCGGGTTTGATGAAGCATCTAAGGCTTTTCACTTAAGAACATTCCTGGCTGCGGATGATGGGCTTAACTAGTTCGGCACAGATGACTCCTTCATGAGTGGAACATGAACATGACGATAAGTGTGCTGATCATGTAAGAGAACAGCGCAAAATGAAATGAAGTGCTGCAGAATTCGATCTGCTTTATACAGCAAGCTAAAGCAGTTCCATGTCATTGTTCTTCAAGCTCGTTTGGTTGTCTCACGCCGGAAACAGCAGGCGACCCGCTGCAGTGCGAATGCTGCAGAATCTCATCTCAGCCCGTTGCGGTTCTTTCCCGAGTGCGCAAAAATGAGGTTGATGAGCGATAACAGCCTTGAATGTTGCTCTGGCAAGTCAAGGTTATACACAGCTGTTGGGGGTACGCACGGTATCGTGCAGCTGCGTACTGCGCAATAAATGGCGATGATGAAGAGGCCGTACCCCGACGAAATATGCAAGTCCTTTTTCTCGTAGAGCCTTCTCTTTGCCACTGCACGTGCGCATTGAAGTGAGCATCTCTTCACAACTGAACAAAAAAAATGCTCCTGCTAATATATTATTAGAAAATTAAAGGGCATTCACTCAAAGTACATACGCCTGAGAATTCTAACAGGCGTCACGAACATAGTCAGAGATGGCTTGTCTTACGATAGCAGGCATGTTCATTAATTTAACGCAATAGCGTTAAAGAGCTCGTTTCGCAGAAAATCTGGCGTCAGTGCCGGTGTTGGTGTCATTGGTTGTGAGCGAAACTTCATCTTGTCGCTTACCTAAAAATCAAGAAAGATCCAAATAAAATAGAGAATAAAAACTTTGGCCCAAGCAAGCATCAACCTCAGGACGGCTGCATGGCAGGCAGGTGTTCTACCACGGATGCACGTTATTGCTCGGAAATCGATTCAGAAAAAAAAACACAATGTCAATGTCATGTAGTGGAAGGAGTCTCCTTAAAGAGGCCCTGGAACACTTTTTGAGTATGGTCAGAAAACGCTGGCCGATCGGTAGTAGAGCCTCCCGAGAACACAGGAGCCAAATTTTATAGCGCAGCACATGGCCTAGAATTTACAATGAATTCTCAAAAGTCAGCTAAAAATCGCTTTCTCTTCTCCCGACAAATTATGCTAGATACTCGAAAATCACTCCGTCACAGGCCGAAGTATCGCCATTGGCTGATTTGAGCATGGCGTGCTCGGGACTTACCGGGGTCGCAGCGGGAGGCCGCGACCTGTACGCGAGTGCACGCGCGATCGCACTGAAAAGCCGTGCGTTCGAAGAAAAAAATTGAGGGACCCTTAAGCTTCGCCTTTAAGAGTTGAACGCGATAGCGATATCCCGTCCCTAGTGCGTACTTCAATCACTTAGTGCATACTATGTAATGGGTAGTATGCTTTAAACCAGGAGGAAATTATGCGCGGCAAATGTGGGAAATGTTTTCGAACTTGCTATGCACCCACTACGTGGTGTTAAGGCAATACGCGCAGTAAGGTGTGTGCCGTTTGTAATGGGTGGCTGGCTTTAAACTATGGAATCGTTATGATAGTCACATATTCTGACGCCCCATGGCAATGTACGCTTGTACCACGCAATATTCCTGGGATATTACATGTTATATTGCGACGCCTATATAAAGGACGCTTGCGTTTGCGAAGCTTGGAAGTTATTTTCACTGCATTTCCAAGCAGAGGAAGTTATTTTCACAGTATTTCCAAGCAGAGGCATGGCTGTGTGGTAGAACACCTCCTTGCCACGCAGACAACCCGGATTCGATCCTCACTCGGACCCGAAAATATTTATTATTTATTTTATTTGCATCTTTCTCGATTTTTCGGTCACGGACAAGATGATGATTTTTCGGTCACGGGCAAGATGATGATTTTTCGCTCACAACCAGCGACGCCGACGCCGACGCCGGAATTTCTGCGAAACGAGCTCTTTAACGCTATCGCGTTAAAAGAAGTGCTCCAGGTCAACCTTTTTCCTCCATGCCATCCCTCCCTGCTTAACTACCAAGCGCTTTTGTCGGGACGAGAGAAGAGAGAGAGCAATTACAGTGTGCGGCAAATCTTTGTAACTCGCTCGTACTGGACGGATTCTAAAAATTTTTGCGGTGGTGAATTCGTGAAGCAATAAGCTCCTTTAGGGAATTCCTTCCATGGCTACTTGGAAAAGTGTTGCAGGGCCCCTATGACGCACGTAATACTTCGTGGCAGAAGCGTAGAATTGCGCCAGGCGTCAAAACATGTGAACTGCGAAACAAGTGGGTGTTTTAAAGGCCCGCCCATTAAAAAGCGCTCAAACATATGTTCGCGAGTTGCCTTACGGACGCGTAGTGGGCCCTTCGCTTATTCGGAAAAGGAAGATTTATGGCGTAGCGGGCACTTCGCAAGTGTTTTTTAGCAGGCTTTCTAGGATGGTTTTGAAACGGCCAATGTTCCTCGCACAGTCGTTTGTGTCCTTGACGGCACGGTTGATGCATACAACGAGAACTGAAGCAAGACTAGCATTTCAGAAGGCGATGCGCACGGGGTCCCGATTACGCTATTGCGTCCTGCACTTGAAGGTGAAGCTTCAAGTGTTGAACGATAGCACTTCGTCGACTCACCGTTGCATACAATTTGTGCACGTTGACAAAAACTGGTATTTCACTTTCTAAGCGTGTTCCAGCTGACCCTAGCCAGAGTTTAAAGATATGTCGAAGCACTTCACTAAGCATGTGGCAGAGTATCATGGAGTAAGTCACACTAATTTTGTGTCCTGCTAAATTACTTTATTATGCAAGATGAATTAACTGACTTATATAGGAACCAAGCTATGCAAAAACTTCCAATTAGGTAGTTGTTGATTGGTTCTAAAAACGACCGACCTGACTGATTTTAACTTTCTATTTATTAATTATTGGCGTTTTTCTTCTTAGAGCAGGTGCCCACAAAATAAAAAAAAAGAAACCGCATGACATTCCCGCTAGCGCGCCGTGATTGCAGTGCCCCGAACGTACTGTGTACAAACGATTCCTTCCCTCACGGCGGTTTATGACAGTGACAAGCAGACGCAGCGGTAATTGCTTGTGCTGCCTCCAGCAACAGGTTCTTAATCGCAGAGCCACCAGTATCATAGCTGTCCTATCACATTTTAAGCCGTAGCACACATGGCGAAACGCTGTGGTCGTATCCAGGCGGCAATTCAGGAAAGCACTATATTATAAGACGCGAGCGGGCCTGTCACGTGGTATTGTTCGCATTTCGCGGGCATCTGCAGTAAGCAGAAAAACAAACCGGCTGATGCCACGCATTGGGGGAATCGATCTAATGTGAATCAGCCAGCAAGGAGCAAATAATGCTGCACATAACAGGCATATCATGATTTACATATTAGGACGTGTCATTTATGTTCGTTACAGTCACGTCTCGCAATACCAATTTTGGTGTATATGAAGCTAGCGAAACGGCCGCGAGCGCACCATGAGCGTGGCATGTAAATCACGTTGTACATGACATGCATGTTTTGATTTTCATGTTACCACCTGTCACTTATATTCTCCATCAGCCGCGTCGCGCAATACCAGTTTTAGTGCATAACAAGCTGGCGAACTCGACGCAAGTACACCATGAGCGTGGCATGTAAATCACGTTGTACATGACATGCATGTCGTGATTTTTATGTCACCATCTGCCATTTACGTTCGTCATGCAGTCACGTCGCGCAATACCCATTTTGGTGTATATCAAGCTAGCGAACTGGACGCAAGCGCACCATGAGCGTGACATATAAATGACGTTGACATGACATGCATGTCATGATTTTCATGTTACCACCTGCCACTTATTTTCGTCCTCAACTCTTCGTTACTCAACACAACTTTAATTTGACTGCACAAACCACGAAATATACCCGCCTAACTTCCCGCATAGAGTCGCATACGCTGATGTGTTGCTTAGTAAATAAGCCCAGCTCTAAATGGTGAACCAGCAACAGTCCATGTCGTTTATAGGTAGCGGTTCGTGCATAAGTTGGACTGAGTTTATGCTCTATTACATGGCGAGTGAAGTGACAAAAACACATTAAGTTCGCGTCTTTCTTTTTTATTGCGACAGCAATTATATGGACACTCCCGGCTGTTTCTTGTCGTCGCCGTCATGTCCTGTATATATATATATATATATATATATATATATATATATATATATATATATGAAAGCCACAAGAAATGATTCAGAAAATTATTTTTCGAAGCAAGCGACCAGAGAATCGAACCTACGACCCTTCACTCTGCAGCGCGCGGCTTTAAACGGCTCGACCATGGAACATACATGCTTCAGCAAACTAACAGCGAGCTATTTATATGCACTATTTACCACTAGTGGTACATAGATCTCGGATGCACTTTAGCATGTTTTCTTTATCACCAGCGCTTGGTTTTCACCGGGGTTGCGATGTGCGCGCGCCTCCTGCCTGTACTTTGTCCTACAGGGCTTGGTCAACCGTGCGCACGCGCTTATCTCGTGAAGGGGGGGTGGTTTGTATGTCTTGCGCTTTCACCGCAAAGTTTGCGTTAGAGTTATAGAGCGCACGAATGTCACTTCATTCGCTACAGCGCCCACGTTTGCGAAAAAAGTCAGCTGCTAGCTAGAAGAGCCAAAGTAAGATAAGTTGGTTGCGCATATTCGACACTTGCAGCGCACTGCTCAAACGCAAAGGAGTAATAACTGTGACAGTTGTTAGTTCCCACTCGTTCTGTGTATTGGTGTGCGTTCGTTTCGTGCGTCCTTCTTTGTGTTAGAGCAGCACGCTGCAAGTGTCGAGCTGTAACAGCTCTTTTATGCTTGAGCAGCGCGCTGCAAGTTTCGAGCTGGTTGCCGTTCTTTGTGTGACATTCCGATTGTTGCTGTCGCACTCGTCGCTTTGCCCTTGCGGCTAAATTGTGCCTCCTGGTATGATGTAAGTTTATTACGAAGGAGCCACCAAAGGCACATAGAAAAAAAAATCCAAAAAGAGTTTGCAGCTGAACTGCCGAATCCTGCTGCCACTGTTTACATCCAAGCATGAGATCTTTTTCTCCACATATCTTTCCTCGTTGTGCAGTACAGCCGGCATCAATCTGGCTTTTGTTTGTAGCTCGAGCCTCACCGCATACGCTCCATGGCAAGGCCGGAGAAGGTGTCAGCCTTCTGCTCTGGCGAAAGGAGCCAAGTATTTAGAGCACATTCCTAATCAGTGTAGGCCCTCAGTCCCAAGTGATATATGACGGAGCTGTACTCCTACCTGTCCGGTTTTCGGCATTTGACCTTCCATCGAAGCAATGGCACGTAACAACAGGAAAGTTCCCACAAATTTCTTGCACACAAACTTTTCCTCAAGGGCGCGCACCGTCTTATATACAATACAAGGCTTGACCTAGTGATACACCGAACCACATTCACCGGAGCTTGGCCAACGACATAGCGTTGAGGGCTGTCCTTGTTGAAAATGTGCACAACATGTGAAGGCTGATGCGGATCAGCACACAAACTCTTACCAGCTTAGTCTTGGGCTCACTTGTACAAATCTACGTGATCTCATGAGTCTGTGGGTTGTACTATAATTCACTGATGCCAGGCGCTATCGCTTGTAAGGAGCGCAGAGCACACAGTGAAAAACTTTCTGAACGAAGTGGAACACAGTCGTCCCTAGACGCGATCGACCCAACGCGCTGAAAACAAAGTACGCCGGGACGCCCATCAGTATCGTTCCACCTGTGGCAAGATACTTTCCGACCAGGCTCCTGGTTAAGAAAGGTGCGACCACGAGGGTCAACAAGATGGCGAGGTTCACGAATATGAGGAACGTCGGAACCTTTAACGCCCTCGACTTGTCCATGAGCGTCCGGCGTAGCTGGAACATGGCTAGAATCGTCATAACGTTCATCACAGAAACAATCGCCATGAAGCCCTTGGCAAGGAATCCCACCGAACCGGTAGCTACGAATACCAAAGCTACGCACGTCCTGCAGGCTATGGAGACCACAGGAAGCGAAGTCTTCACCGAGATCAAAGCGAACACCTCGGGCAGATGCTTGTTGCGAGCAGCTGCCATGAGAAGGCGAGTGTTGGTGAAGCAGTTGGAACTCAGTGTGCCGAAGGTGCAGACGCAGACAATTATGGGCACCAGGATGTGCCCTGCGCTGCCCCACGTGGCTCGTGCGAACGTTGCTGCTGTCGCCCCAGTTTCGGTCAGGCACCCCGGGTCCAAGACAACGAAGTACGCCATATTCGTGAAGACGTGCAGTGCTGTTATAAGGAAGAGACCGCCCAAAAGAGCCCTCGGGATAGTTCGGCCGGGGTCCGACATCTCTTCAGCCATGCAGGCGATCGGAGTGCTGCAAAGTGAGTATAAACAGAAAACGCAGTTCCTTAGCGGCACTTGTAAATCACAGCGCAAAAATAGATTGCATACAGCAGTGCAGGTCACGAGAAACAGGGGCCGAATTGACAAAACTTTTCTTTCGTAAGTGCGTTTTGTCATTGACTGGTCGGTTTTGCTAACTATATGTACATCATCCTGATTTACTGAAATATCATGCGAACATTGTTATCGTGAGATGTTTGTGAATGCGGGCGAGTTCCTTATCTTGAATGTTTGGCGTTTACATTTGTTTTGCTGGAATGAAACTATCTTGAGAATATTTTCCCAGATTTCCAGTTTAAAACTGAACAACAAAACACATTTGACATTATGTTGTCTTCTGACCCACATTTATTTTTGCGATAAGAATAATAAATGTCCCATGATATCTGATAAGATTTTGATGTTCCAGTTGCGTCAAAAACGTGCATGGCCATGAACCCGGACATTAAACAACGACGGCACTCGTCCGACTGAGAAAAGATACGGGCCTGACTCGGCAGTGGCACCCATAGGTCGGCGAACTCACTCATGAGTTGACTCATTCATACTCACATCGGGCCGTGAGTCTGAGTCTGAGTGAGTCCGGGTGAGTAATATTTTGGTGAGTTTGAGTCTGAGTGAGTCCGGTTGAAGAAAATTTTCGTGAGTGTGAGTCCCAGTGAGTTCGGCTTAGGAAAATTTCGATGAGTCTGAGTCCGAGTGAGTCCAAAGAGCAAGATTTCTTTCTTGAGTGAGTCTGAGTGAGTTCCACTTTGTTTTGCCGACCTATCATCATATCTACTCATCTTCAGCATTACTATCAGCCTTACCTGGATTCACATTTATACTCATGTCCACTTACACGTGTTCCAAAGCATTGGCGTTCATACACCATTTCGATATTTATTAATCAGACGCGCGAATTACGTAGGGGGGGGGGGGTGCCTTGACATCCACCTCGCCAACTATTCCAGAGACGTTCTTGATAAATATCTTATGCTGTCATCTCATTCAAGATAAATGACCTTACTGCTTTGCGAGCATTCATAGCTCGTATTCGAAGGTACTATATCAAAAGGCACCAAGAAGAACGTCGATTACGCGAGATATTGGTGTTATTAAACATTGACACCATGGTCGAAAAAGATAATTCTATGCTAACGGACTCATGAGTCGGCTCACGCAGACTGATATCGAGCCGTGAGTCCGAGTCTGAGTGGGTCCGGGTCAGTAATGTTTTGGTGAGTTTGAGTCCGAGTGAGTCCGGCTGAAGAAAATTTTCGTGAGTGTGAGTTCGAGTGAGTCCGGCTCAGAAAAAATTTGGTGAGTATGAGTCCGAGTGAGCCCTAAGGACAAAATATATTTCACCAGTGAGTCTGAGTGAGCTCAACAAGTTTTGCAGACCTATATGCGGCACCCCCCCGTTCCTAGTTGGGGAAGGGGGGAGGGGGGGGCGTGGCCCCCCCTTTGCCCCTGCCCCTGTGCACACGCCTAACATCGCGAGGAAGGATATCTCCTTGCATGCTTCTATTACCTTCCCGCACCGGTGAACATTGCCACAGCAAAAGCCTCCACTGCTCCTTTGGGCGTCGTTCGTCCGTTGAATGAGAACTTGTCGAACACGAGTGGCACTGCATAGAAACATCAATCAGCAACTGCTTTTATTAATTAACCCTGAAGCGAGTGCCCTGATAGTTTTCGTAATATGCCCAACCATCATGAGATCATGTAATGGTCGATTTCCGAAATGTAGAACATGATATTCTGGTTTGCACGCAATGACGCATTTGCGACATATTTCAGTACGGGAAATATGAACCATAATACACAATCGCGAACACAAGTTGGGGAGAGCAATTAGTGCCGCAGGGAATTCTTTTTTTCCCTCTGCCGCCCGTGTATGTTGCTTCGAATTAAATGGTTCGTCAAATGCGCCCATCTTCGACAGATGCGGATTCATTTAAAAGTTATTACGCTTTTGTGCTGCTCTGGAGGAATTATTTCATCTCCTGCTTGTTTCACGGTCTCCAAAGTTGTGCTCACAACTACACTTGTTAACGATAGCATTCCTGAAGAAGTTACAGATGTCCAGTGGATGATTAATACAGGAGAGAAATGAGCGCCAAACTTCTGCTTTAGAAATTCTGTGCCGAAATACCAGAGCCATGAGCGCCTTTAAATTATGTTTGTGGGCTCTAGGCGCTGGGGTGCTGTAAATGTTTGAAACACTTGCGAGGTTCAGTTTTTCACATGGATCTTTTAAAGTGCACCTAAATCTAAGTATACACGGGCCTCGAGCAGTTTCGCTTCCATCGAAAATGCGGCCGCCGCAGCCGGGATGCGATGCCGCAACTTTCTGGTCATCAGTCGAGCACCATAACCACTAGACCACTGCGGCAGGTACATGTCGTAGCTGGGTGTCAATATGCGATCGCAATCAACCCATCGACTTTCAGGTCGACCTGCGGCTTCATCTAACGCTCGCTTGTTTCGAAGCAGCACAATATAACAGTTACCGTGCGACACTACTTTCATTGCATGGATATGCAAGCGCTTGCATCTGACACAATGTGCGAGGGAAATGACGAAGTTTAAATGCGTCGGCCTCTACAGGTTCCACACTACACGACTGCTAGTCTGACTTCGAATAACACCACAATTTGTTGCTATCGCATTCATTGCTTCCACATTAGGGTGGAACGGTCTTTTTTAACGCGACTTTCCTATTTTGTTGCTCGCCCTCTAGGCCATTTAGTGTGTGGGTCTGATTATATGCCCTGCGATGCTGCAACCTGGAAAGAGTATAAAACAGTTCTTTCGTTACCTTGGAAGGCCCAGACGAAGCCTGTTGCAATGATGGCAAGCAAAACACCGAGCTTCACAATAAATAAATAGTTCTGCAATTTCATAGATGCCCGCAGCGAAAAAATGTTGACAGCCGCAGACATTTCTGAAAAAAAAAATAGAAACACCCGGTGAACTTCAACTTATGGCTGCTAGCACGACTACCGTTTCATTACGTAGAGCTAAATCATCGATATTGACCTTGTCAAAATTTACTGCCTTCAGTGTTCTGTTCTTGGGTGTAAAAACGATGCCCAGTTGAAGAAAAGCGAAATCAACTCAATTACAATGCATTATATTAGCGCAACGGCCATTGATGACACCCTTCAGAGATGGCAACTTATGTGTGTCGCATACTTTGGACGACATGTCCGCAACTAGCAGCTAATAATAATTGCTTCCGCAAATATTTGTCTTGTGAAACACAGCTGGCTCTATTTACTCATAAACTACACACCATCCTTGATCGTCGTTCCACTGCTGATTGTATTTTTCTTGATTTTGCAAAAGCTTTTGAAAAAAGTTTGAAACAATTTACTGCTCATGAACTTAAGCAAATTAAACATCGATAACATGCTACTTTCCTTGGATTAAACATTTTCTAAACGGTCACTCACAATATTTGTCTGCTGACACTTTTAATTCTCAATTGAGTCCCGTCCATTCTGGCGTAACCCCAAGGTTCTGTACTTGGCCCCCTCCTTTTCCTTCATTTATATTAATGACGTGCCTGAATGTGTTACATCTAACTTTCATTTATTTGCCGACGATTGCGTATTACATGGAGAAATTACTGACCCAAAACGACTTAACAATTCTTCAGAGTGACCTCAACTCTGTATCTAGCTGGTGTAAAGCCTGGCGAATGGAACTAAACACTACTAAATGTAAAGTATTACGCGTTTCCCGTACATCTTTTTGTTCCACTACTTACTTGCTTGCTCTTGAACCCGTAACATCCTATCGCTACCTAGGTGTTCACATAACTAGCACTCTTACCTGGTCTGTTCACATTAACCAAATAATTAGTAATGCTAACCGTTCGTTAGGTTATCTTTGACACAACTTTTCTTCTGCCCCTGTCGCCTTAAAAACTCTTCCTTTACAAAACTTTAATACGAAGTAAATTAGAATATGCCGTATCCTTTTGGGACCCGTCCACTATTGTACTAGCCTCTGCTCTTGAGCTAGCCCAAAATAATTCTGTCCGCTTGATCCTTGGAAACTACAGTCGTGCCGCAAGTATCACTTCAATGAAAGACTCTTCAGAGCTTCTGTCACTCGCATGTCGCAGTAAATTCTCCCCGCATATGTCTTTTTCACAATATGTACTACAGTCCCACCCTTGCATAACAGCCTTATTCTCCCTCCATCGTACATCTCCAATCGTTCTGATCATCCCCAAAAGGAGGGAATCATGCGATGCTCAACGCAGACATGTAATCAGTCATTTATTCCCCGAACCTCACACGACCAGAACAATCTTCCAGGATCAATAACGTCCATTTTTCATCATTCTCATTTTCATAACGTTTTAAACTCGTGTACTATTATGCAACTCACCAATTATGTGACTATGTATTGTTTTTTTGCAAACTGTCCGATTCTTGTTTGTTTAGTTAAAACGTACGTTACTTGTTTAATTATGTAATTAAGCTTATTTCACAAACTGTCTGATTCTTGTTTGTTTAGTTACGACTTGACTGTTACTTTTTAGCTAACATTGTAATTACGGAACAACGTTTGTATTGTATTTTCTAAAAGTACCACTCCCCTCTATAATGACTCCGGCCCTGATGGTAATTTCAATAAACAATAAATAAATAAGTTGATGGGAATTAACGACCCAAACCACGATATGATTATGAGAGACGCCGTAATGAAGGGCTCCAGAAATTTTGACCACCTGGGGTTTTTTAACGTGCACCTAAATCTAAGTGCACGGGCCTCGAGCATCTTCGCTTCCATCGAAAATGCAGCCGCCGCGGACCGGGATTCGATCCCGCGACCCGAGGGTCAGCAGTCGAGCACCGTAACCACTAGACCACCGTGACGGGTCCGCAGCTCGTAACTGTCGATTAGTATTACTGAAAAGAATGAGTTAAACTCCTCCTACAACGTGGGTAATTTTCACCTGGAGATAAAAGCATTCGAATCACACTTACAAACGCCCGTATGCATAAAAACGAACTCAGCTTGCTCGGCCACAAGCTCGGATTGCTTGTTTCTCCGCTTCATAAATCTGTCGCGAACTTGAAAAAGAGTGGAATTGTCTAGATCCTTATGTCTCAGTAATCACATCTTCATCTGAACTTCTAGTTCGAGTAGGTAACCCCCCAAGTTTCAGTTAACAAATGTGCAGGACTGTCCCGTTTCGTGCGGCCTTTTATTCATACCTGCTACAAGCGGGGTCTTTCTCTGCCATAACACCCAATTTTTTGATCATAATCAGTGTTATGCCGGTTAATTCCTGGGCGTTCGCAAATAAGCAGGCAAGACTGCAGCGCATTTGGTCGAGCACCTAATTTATAATTGAATATTTTTTTTATAACGTCCGCCGCGGTGGAGCAGTCGTTATGGTGCTCGGCTGCTGACCCGAAGGTCGCGGGTTCGATCTCGGCCGCGACGGTCATTTTTCGATGGAGGCGAAATGGTAGAGGCCCGTGTACTGTACGATGTCAGTGCGCGTTAAAGAACACCAGATGGTCGAAATTTCCGGAGCCCTCCACTACGGCGTCTCTCATAATCATATCGTGGTTTCGGGACGTAAAACCCCAGATATTATTATTATCATTATTATTATTATTATTATTATTATTATTATTATTATTATTATTATTATTATTATTATTACTATTATTATTATTATTATTATTATTAATATAGACCGCTAGTGGCTTCAGAGACGGGCAACATTGGCGCACTCGCGAGCCGTGACGTAGCAAGCAGCTTGCTCTTCGTGTGACTGCGTTCCGGCGAACTATATTGTTCCGTGGTCAGCTGCGTGTGAAACCGAGATATTTCAGCTTTCTTAAGCTTGGCACTGAAAGTGAACGATTTGCAGTGGCTGAAACTTTAATATACGGAAGCCCCGCTCTATGCAGCACATGACGTCACACATGCCATGGCAAAATGGCGGTCGCTGGTGGTGAGCGGAGTTTAGAGTCTGTGTGTTGTAGGGCTTGTTTTGCACTTAAACATTTTCTTACAGCCTAATTTTCATAAATGCATAGACATAATAGACTCTCTACCTTTATTTCTCGCTGCAAACCACAACTAGTTGGGTGACCGCTTCATGGCTCCTTTAACGTAATAAGGCGACAGTATATGATCATGGGACTTACCGAGCACCAAAATAGTAACCAACGCAGTCGTGTAACCTGGTGGTGCGCAGCTGCCGTAGACAAGTTCGAGAAAGTAACTCGTGAAAGTCAGTGCGTGCAGAGTCGCCCCCATGGGATCCGCCAAGAGAAAGCACCAGGAGTACAAGAAACAAAGCACGTCTCCCGTTCTTCCCAGGGACTCGACGGCAACCTTCAAGTACTCGTAGGGCCCACCAGCAGATGGCAGCACCGTGCCCAGTTCGGCGATGCAAAGTCCATCTGGAAGCACGAACAATGCTGTTAGCGCAAAAAATCTGGGAGTCCTTGATCTATCGAGAAAATGGGGACAACCGAAGCTTGGCGTGTGCGGGTCTGACTTTTTACTTTTTATTGGTTTATTTATTTCTATGGCATTGCACAGTGCTCCGTCTAACTCTGTCCTTCCTCCATGCCGGAAATATGACCTTCATCCACGGGCTTATATATTGCAGCACAACACTGCAGTTGCTACTGGAAAAAACGATGGTCGGCCTTTCATATCCACAATAATAATAATGATAATAATAATAATAATAATATCTGGGCTAATAAGGGGCTTTACGCCCCAAAATCAAGATTTGATTTTGAAGGGTACCGTTGTGGAAGGCTCCGGAAATTTCGACCATCTAGTGTTCTTTAACTTGCACCGACATCGCACAGTACACGGGCTTCTAGCAGTTCGCCTCCATCTAAATGCGACCGCCGGGATCGAACCCGCAACCTTCGGGTCAGTAGCCGAGCACCCCAACCGCTACACTACCGCGGCGGACTCCTTTCATATCCAGGCAGCGATTAAAAGTGGCAACGCCAAGTGACGAAATCACTTCGATAAAAAAAATTATGCAGATCCCAAGTACCATGGGAATCGATGTTATGCGAAGCATCCGGAGGTAAGGCGACTGGGTTGTAATTTTTTTATTGAGCGAAACGTTATGAAATGATGCTCAAGATATGTACAAATGTTGCGCGCGTAGACATGTTGAACAGTTGCATATATTTGATATAACCAGTTGCTTACAGTTGTGTAACGATGCCGAAAGAAACATGGGTATTGCCAACACCAGAAGCCGTAAGCTGATATGTAGAGCTTGTGCTTGCAAGGATGGTGGCCCTGGATAGTGCTACGTAAACCAACTACAGTGGATGGCGCTTAAGTATACAACTGACGTTAACCTGACATGACTCCTTCGTCATAAGAGTACGTGTGTAATGTTTATAAAATTAGATAGCCAGCACTGCAACCACAATATACGTTTCACCAACATTACGCCTGGATAGGGCGTTCTTCCAAAGCAGTTTCGAGACCTGACGTGGCTCTGTGGTAGAATGCTTGATTGCCACGCAGAATGATTGGGCTCGATTCCTGCTGGGACTCTGACCTCTATTCTTTGTATTCGTCGCGTCAACGCTATCGATGTTCCTTTTTCTTAACGCTGTCGCCTTTAAATTACCAGCGTCAACGCCACCGATGTCAGTTTCTCTTAACGCTCTCGCATTTAAATTACCAATGCCTGTTCTCGGCGTTCCTGGGTAGACATAAATTGTCTAAGTCCTGTGGCGCATACCCGCATTCCGCTGCCCGTGGTATACGGGTATGAGCCACACATGTCTGGAGAAATGAGTTTGGCGACGTACGCGACGGGATTTTCATGTTATTCATGTCATGACCAGCCAGACATATTCGTCAATACTTCGTACCCTCCCATACAAATTTTGGTCTACCCCAAGTTAGGGAGGCCATCACGAGAGCACCCAGACGTAGGCGGCTAGATAGATAGATAGATAGATAGATAGATAGATAGATAGATAGATAGATAGATAGATAGATAGATAGATAGATAGATAGATAGATAGATAGATAGATAGATAGATAGATAGATAGATAGATAGATAGATAGATAGATAGATAGATAGATAGATAGATAGATAGATAGATAGATAGATAGATAGATAGATAGATAGATAGATAGATAGATAGATAGATAGATAGATAGATAGATAGATAGATAGATAGATAGATAGATAGATAGATAGATAGATAGATAGATAGAAACGCAAAAGTGCTTAGAGTACGCAAAGAAATGCTTCGCATTTAAAAGATGTGATGGCCGTATCAGAAGCGGCTGGTCGCCGGCAAGCTTTCGATAGAGAGAGCATGAATTACTGGAAACGGAGCATGCAAATACGCGTGTGACCAGTGGACATTCGAGAGCCGCGCTTCTGTACGAACGCCGGTGCCGATTTGTTCGCGTACGACGCCATCAAAGTCTGTGATTGATAAGATGCTTCGCAAGAAAAAAATTTGGCAGATCCCACGAACCGTGGGAATCTATGATATGCGAAGCATGCATCATGAAGTTTTCTGTGTGGCACTTTTCAAGATAAACATCACGTTATGAGGCGCGTAATGTAGTACTAAGTAAACATATCTAGAAATTTGATACGCATTCGCGTATCTAGAATACCTAGAAAACATGCAAATTATGGGCACTTTGTTGATGCGTTGGCTGATCACAATGAAGAATTATGTGAATGGCATTTTGCGCTGCGCTAGTCTCGTGGTTTCTTCCTTTCGTGTTCGTGTGTCCTTTTGCGCAAAATGCCATTCACAATGCAATACCAACTCGCCCAACGCCCCGTTCTTCGAAGAATTATGGCTGAGCCCTTTGTAATGGGTGGGAAGATTTCAACGACCCACTAGTTACGTAATTCACATTGTATGACGAGCAGTCGCTATTTTACTCTTCTACCACGCTACATTACATATGTTAACATAACGGGAGATCGAGAGAACTTTATAGAGGTCCTGAGGAAACGGAACATGGGGGGCCCTATGAGCGTCCTTTGCAACGAATACAAGTACACTTGCGAGGTACTCACTACGCTATAAATCATCGTAATTTTTCTGAACTAAGGAAGCATCGAATATGCCATTATTCGTCATTCTGGGAGAAGTGTGATACCTTCGATGCAGCTGTAAGGCATTATCTGCACTTTGTTGATGTTGTGACTGATGACGATGGAGAATTATGGCTAAGCCTTTAGTAATGGGTTGGAAGCATTCAACGACCCATTAGTTATGCAATTTGCACTGTGTGACGCCTGTTTACACAATTCGCACTGTCTCACGCCTGGTTGTTATTTTACTCTTCTACGACGCTATGCTACACATGTTAACGCCGTTCCTTCCCGACATGAAGCCTGTATACGGTCTTTCTGTGAAGGAGTTCCAAACGCCGGCATGGCACCAGTGGCGTAGCCAGGGGATGGCACACCGGGCGGACAACTACGACGCCGAAAACAGCTGTTGGTGTGATCTCGTAACAGCTTTCGCTGTTAAAAGCAGATTGGCGCGTGAAATACGTGTCAACTTCATATGTACGTCGTTCACGTGAGCCGGCAGCGCGGTAGGAGCGTGAAGGTGTCAAACATGCGTTATGGCCCTGCCAAGTGTGCGCGGTCTGTATGAGCAAAATCGGCCAGGCCCAATGCAGCTACTTCTGCTCGCTAGGCTGTGGATTTTAGATGCGAAGCATCTTATAGCGGTGGCATGTCCCGCGGCGTCGTCGGCGTCCGCACTCACACTGCGCATGCGCAACTCTCCTCCTTCCCTCTCTCCAACAGCTGCGCGTTACTCTCTCCACTTTTCTCCTACCACCTGCTTGCGCTTCTCCTGCGTTCTCACTTCTGCTCTCGCGGCGCATGCGCTACTCTCCTCCTCTAGTCTCCTCTCCTTCAAGTGTGAATATAAAGCGGGTAGAGCGCTCCTCCTCCCCCGCGCTGCGGCCGCGCACTCTCCTGCTTTACGCGGGCGTTTACGCAGGCGTTCGGTCGCCTTCTCTCCTCTCCTCCCCCCCCGCGCTGCAGCCTGTAAACCCACTCCATCCTCTCCCTCCCCCATTTTATGTAACCGCGTGCGCTCGGTCGAGGAAGTACCGCTTGAATCGTGCGGTCGCTCCGTCGGTTCCCGGCCGCTGAAGTTGTCTCGAGAGCCTCGCTACCCTCGCCGCAGACTCGCGTTGTATATCTGTAGCGGAAGCGGTAGCTCGACGCCGACACTTGGCTTCGACGGCCGAGTGAACGTAAACGGAAACTTGGTGTGCACCCCCCAATGCTGCTTCGCATCCCCTCATGGTTCCCTTTTGTGGGAGATAGTGTAATTTTTTTGCGCGGCTCTCGCATTTTGAAAACTACCTCGCACAATGCATGTCATGTGCGTCGGCGCATATGCTGAGAGCTTCATTCCGCGCCGCTGTTGGCCCTTAACGAGCCTTTCGCCACCTTATTCTTTGGAAGCTGAACGCATCTCCCGTAATCTTTCTTTTTTTCGCCGTATATACGGCGCTATTTTCGACATTATGTACTTGCTTTCTGCATACACGTGAACCATTGATGCTTCAAATGTTCTGAACATGAACGAATGTACCTGGGTGAGCTACTGTCTCTTTCTTTTTTACATGCATACAGCGGCTTCGGAAAATGAAACACGTGTTGCATATTAGCATTCGCAGTGGTATTGAGTGCAAACACTAGACAAAACGACTAGTGAGAGAACAAAGTCTTTGTCCTCTCGCTTTTTTTTTGCCTAGTTTTTCGCGCACAATACCATTATGAATGACATGTTCCAACTAGCCCAACAAGCAACGTTATTGCATAGTAGCGCTGTGGCCGAGTCGCCACTTAATGTCCTAGTTTTTTTATTCTGTGCGCTATTAAAGTTGACACGGATTACGAACAAGCCCAGGCTGATGTTCTTTCATGAATAGAAATAAAAGAGGAAAATGGAGCAGGGACACAGCTCGAAATGAGGTTGAATTTAGAACAGGGACGAGGCCGTACACTAAATACACAGTACACTCTGCAGTAAGATACGGGTAGTGAATGGTGTCATCGTCGCATTGCGCCATACAAAAAAAAAAGCTAATGCCACAGGATGCATATTTATATAACTGTTTATTCAATATTTTCTTGTTCGCTTCTTCACAGAAACCTTCCATTCAATAGTTAACAGTATAAATGTCTTTTTTAATTTTATGACCACCAGTATTTATCCATCAGCAGTGGCAGCCTGTTTAAGTCCTCGGCAGAAGGAGCTTGTCTCCAACCGAGTTAAAACGTGAAAATTGCAAAACTCATGCCGCATGAGACGAGGCACGATCATACCGAGGTTGCACACCATAACAAAAAAAAAATTGAACACGAGAAAGAGAGAGAGAAAAAGAAACGAAGGAGAAGGGTAGGGATGTTAACCAAGCTTTGGCTCGGTTGGCTACCCAACACGTGAGGTGGGGGAAAGGGGCAATGACAGATAGGATAGAGAAGAAAGAACAAGAGAAAGGGAGAGAAGAATGAACAGTTGGTCTGAACCCACAGAACACGAACTCGCGCTGAACACGAAGCAGCTATTAGAGTATCACTGAACGCACCTACGTATGAACACGAACTAGCTCTTGAAGCATCACAGAACAGACTTACCGTATGAACGCGAAGCAGCTACTAGAATATCACGGAACGAACTTACGTATAAGAGAGCCGAACCCTGCTGCAACCCATATAAGAAGGTCGGCGCCGACGGATCCCGCGTCTTGATAAACAATGTTGGGTGTGATGAAGATTCCAGCACCTGCAGTTGTTCATTAACGTACAAGTTTCACGTAGACATAAACGTACATCCTTTGCGTAAAGTGCTCACCGACGCAGTTTCCCACTACCACGGCTACGGCGCTGAAGAGACCCATGTCCCTTCGAAGACGACCGTAAGGGGACACTGTGGAAGAGAATCGGTGCATTGACACATTATTGGCTGAATCCCTTACCGAGTCTGGCTTCGGGGCTTTTGTAGGCAAACAGTTAAATGAACAAAGTACTTTGCAACGTGATCTGCCCGCATAAACATTGAAATTAAATAACAATATGGCCGGCGACGTTGCTGTTTTCAACTCACAGTCGATTGTCACTTCATATATCTACGACATCACCATCACTTTTTCAGCATTGCCTCCGTTTTGAAATACTGTGTCCAAAATACTCAAAATTACAGAACCGGCTGCAGATCAATGTTACAGTCTGCATAAAAGCGGCTGTGGTAGAGCAGATTCTGAGAACGTTAACCTCTTAGCACCAATACGATATATTATTGTTTAGCCAAAATGTTGTTTTTCGTGAATTTGTTCGCTCAGTCTACTTCTGGGAGTCATATGTTCAAATAGCAGTGGTCCACGGGAATAAATAAATCAACGAACTAGCCAACGTATACGCTAACGTACAAATTATTTATGTTTTACTATCTCTATTTTCCTTTGAGTGAATGGAACTTTCATCAGCGGCTGTCTATTCCAACGTTCAAACCAGAACGAATGCCTCCTCCAATCATCTTAATATACGTTTTCTGGCGCAAGTTAATTTTCTTTTATGCCTGCGAATTTTCAAATTTCATCACCCTCCCCTCCCACATTCCTGGCCCTCTACCAACCGAGGCTGCATGTCTCGTCCCTCAGTCTTCAGCATTCATTCTGTTGATCTGACTGACCATTGGTTACCTTTGCCACGCATTACGTCGCATCACCAGGTTCTCATTTTTTTTCTTGTTGATGACTAGGGTACCGGCTCCTCCTGATCCATTCTGCTTTCGTTTTATCTCTGAATTTTACGCCTATCACATAGACAAAGACACATTGTGACACCTTGCGATAAATTCAAAGGTCAACAGGATATAAACTAACCTAATGTCGATATAAAGGGTGTTTCAAGAAATATGTCCCAAGTCCTCAAGAAATCAGGAAAATCCGATATTTGCTCATTGTCTTCACAACTGCTTTTTTTTTTTTTTGTAGCGGCATGCATCCTAAGACACTGAAGACATCTTTTGGGGCACTAATTGAGAAAGTTAAATTAATTAACTTTTCGATTAAGGGAGTTAACCGGTTATGTCAAAAGGGAGAATTGAAATTCTTCCTTCGGGAAACCCATTGCAGCTTTGAGATATAGAAAAGGCAGCTTCTATAATTATTGCGGCGTTATGAAATTCCGGCAAATTCAACGGCGAAACCTTAACCGAAGCGCAGATCGGCGCAACGAGCAGATGACTAGAATGACGTCCCTCTTCAAAACAATGATTACAGAGGTGCAGTTCTTCCGCATTCGTTAGCGTATGTGACTCATGCGTGTTATTATTGCAAACGCAGCCCACACATCTACACAGCAAGGTCGTTTGTTGGTTGTCATAAAGAGGCTCTCTCTCTGGACGTCTCATACGAATATGGCAGTTCCTCTCTTCCGTGTTTCGGTTCCGGTTTCGCGCTGAATTTGGGTGAATTGCATTATTTCGCAGTTATTACTAGAGGCCGCTTTTTCGAAGTCTCAAGGCCGCAATGGGTCGCTCGCATGAAGAACTTCCATTCTCCCATTCGACTTAACCACCTAACTCCACTAATTCAAAAGTTAATTAATTTAGCTACCTTAATTACTATCCCAAATGATGTCTTCATCCATCTTATGATGCCTGTCACTACAGAAAAAGCAGTTGTGAAGTCAGAGAGCAAATATCACATTTGCGTTATTTTTTGAAGATTTTGGATACATTTCTTGAAACACTCGGTATGTGGCAGCTCTGAGCATACAACAGAGTTTTCCTCAAAAAGGAGGCATCGGACAACCGACCCACGCAAAAAGAAGGTATTCGTTCCTTCGTAGTTTTGGTCTAAAGCGTTAAATAGGAATCGTTATTCCTTGGGACACAATATGTAATTTCGGCAAAAAAAATTGCGATAAATTGGCTCACCTTCTTGCTTGGCCATCTTCTAGAACGGTGGATGCAATCCCGTTTAGAAGCTTTGCATGTGAACTTCTTCAGCTGGTAGGCTCGAATCGACACGAGAGCGGCAACCTAAAGCCAGGCACCCACATATGTCCAAGGTCGTGTCTTAACGCTGCCAGCGCCGCATGCTTGTCCTATGCGGGGTTTGTATGCTTAACAGTAGTGAGAATGTTTATACGAGTTTATCAGCGCTAGTATTTATAGCAATTGCTGTGCCGCTCGACCACAGGGAGGCAACTGTGCGCGGCAGCCCCATCGCATCTGTGCTGAAAACGCTCATGTGGCTCCGCTGTGCCACGACCGTTTAACATGCCTTAAACAGCTGCGCAGCGCTATACCGATGCACTCGCAAAACGGCACCTAGTATCCGCTCTAACAACTGTTGCGGGCATGTTCGTTCATCTCAAATACTTCGCGTCGTAATGTACGCGTACAAAAACGCCGAAAGCAGTCTCTAGATATATAAAGGATTATCGTGGGCTGTCATATTCGAGAGGGACGAAATTCCAGCGCGTCGAGCGAGCGTTTTCAAGCGTTCAGTATAGGTGACATTCGGTGCACTGTCGTGTCGAACACAACGCTCGCGACTCCGTATGCTTTGAAAGGCTGTACGCAATTCTTCTAAGTGTTTGTAAACTATATGTGGCTTGTTTTTATGGTTTCGGCCAACACTGACATACGGTCAGACGGACAAGCTGCGGGCTGGGTAATACAGGCATGTCACTTTCAGGCGCGAGGATCGTTCCAATAAACAGCGGATTGAATTATTCTTAAAGACACCCACAGAGGAACAAGCAGATTCTTTGGAGTAAGACTTCGATCTGGTCGAGTTGGTTCACAGCGATGGGAAGACATAGAGCGACTGAGGCAACGGACGAAGAACGCACACTACACACGAGTGCTGTGTGTGGTGTAGGTTCTTCGTCCCTCCTCTCAGTCGTGCTATGCCTTCCCATTGCTGATTCTTTGATTCGCCTTGCGACCAAGTGAGCTCTTGACCTACTGACCAGCCCACGTACGCAGCACTTACTCGAACTGCGCGTGCACAATACATTTGAAAAGCTAGCAGCGGCTACATTCATCTCCCAAAGAGAAACGCCCCGCGGTACACCCCAAAGGAGGTCCCTTGTGCATAAACTCGGATACCCGATTACTCAGCACTTTTGTTTGGAGGCCACTGTCAGGATAGAGGTAGAACCATTGCCACGAAATATTCCTCCTATCTACCATGCGAAAAGTCGCACAGCCAGAACACAGAAACTACAGCGGCTCAAGGACAGACGAGATTTTCCCTATATTGACGTAAGCCGCTGCCCAAAACAGCCGCCGTGGACGACAGCACATGCTCTCGCTGTCATCAACAGAGGGAACTTGTCAACTTTGCCACAGTTGTAATTACGTCCATTGCATCAGCAGGAACAGCTGCTATTGCTCCAGCAGTCTGAATGGCAGACCAGCATGACATCTTGACGTACGTCGTATTGGACTCTGAGGCGGCATGCCACATGTACTTTAAAGGGCTACGATCCAAAGAACTCAGCCAGAATTCTGGGGCCTAAACTAAACCGGAATCAAGGTCTGGTGGGGTGCACTGCCCATATGAGCAAGAGCACGATGAACTTGATCACTCCTTAGCTCGAGTACTTACCGACTGCACTCTGCCATGGCCAGACCACAGGAGAAATGCGACAAGCGCAAATGAAGGAACGCGCGCATCACCCCTCTAGCCGGCAGTGCCCCTGCATACACCAGCCACTGAGCATACATATTCCTCGGAGGTCCTGCCTACAGAATAGGCCACCCGACGAAGCATCCTACAGAAGGAGCGCGTGGACCGCAGAGCTATGACACCACCTCACGAAAAAAGTCATACAGTAAATTGCTAATGCATTTAGCTGTATGTACATGGTCTTCACTTTGTCAGTAATGTTGTTACAAGTCAGCACTGCTTGTGCCTTCGTTTGTCGCTGCCTCTCGAGCTTTTATTATGTTTTAAGAAGACCTACCATCCAAGCAGTCATGTCGGGTTAACGTCAGTTGTATAATTAAGCGCCATCCACTGTAGTTGGTTTACGTAGCACTATCCAGGGCTACCATCCTTCCAAGCACAATATCAACATATCAGCTTACGGTTTCTGGCGTTGTCAATACTCATGTTTCTGTTGGCATCGTTACACAACTGTAAACAGCTGGTTATATCAACATGTCTGTGCGTGCAACATTTGTACATATCTTTAGCGTCATTTCATATCGTTTCACTCAATAAAAAAATTACAACCCAGTCACCTTACCTCCGGATGCTTCGCATAACATTGATTCCCATGGTACTTGGGATCTGCCTAAGTTTTATGTTTTAAGAAGACCTACCATCCTGCCCAATTTTTCACCCTTCGTTATTACGTCTAGTGCCTCGCTTTACGCGTGATACTGCAGTTATTTATGGCCACATCTACCTCACATGGAAGACTGGTTCATGAGGAAGGCCAGTGCAGGCCTTGTGTAAGCGAAAAAAACTGAAGATTTTCCAGCAGAAACAGACCGAGCAGATCATTGCCAAGATTCGGGCACATCTACACTTGGCGCCATCTCTCGGTTGAGGCAGCATCACCCCGTCCTATGTGTATGGGAAATATCTGAAGAAATATATGACGGACAACATCTTACGAAGAAATAGATATCAAAATGGTCTCTCCCGGTTCTAGGCGTCAGAGAACCAATCGAAAATTTTCGCGAAATTGCAGCATCGCACCACAAAGCGTGTGGTTTCCCAGCCCATTTGAACACTTCCTGTTAGAAGCACATAGAGCCACATTATAAAATATTAAGTATTCCGAGAAGCTGCGCGCTTTTTCGCTCGCAACATGAATTTTACCAGCGTTTTGCAGTTAGTCTCTGCTGTATAGAACCACTATTTGATTTTGATAACTAGTTTTTTTTGTTTTCGCCTATTTCCCATGAAGTTACGGCAGAGCACCACTACCACCGGCAAGAAATGTTGCCACGGGCTCACGTCCCTACATCCTGGTCATGTCTATCGTCTCCTACATGTATCTTTGCGGAAAATTAGAAATTACACCATCTCCCGCTAAAGGGAACCATGTGTAGATGTGAAGCAGCGGGCGCTAACGCTTACACTGGCGGTGGCGTTGACGCTGGCGCTCATCGCAGCGTTGCGCAGGAGAGAAAACTGGGGAGGTGCAAAGCAGGCAGTGATGGAGCAGTGTTTCCTACTGGAACATGCCAATCGCTGCTAATGGGCAATGAGAGACAGAATACTCCGACTGGACACAGAGACCCGCACTCCGCTTTTAGTTAACGCGCATGCAGCGAATTTTGATTGTTCAACAACGCACAGGAGAAATCTCCCACCGGCGCCACCTTGGAGGTCAAGATCCATTGCCATATATACGGGGTGGCCAGTGAACGGTAGTGCAGCGCGAGCAGTCGGTTTTTTCAACCAAGAAACTCGCTAGCAGACGCTGCCGGCGTCGGCGTCGCGAGGCGAGAGGGGAGGGGGGAGCGTAGGAGAGGCGAGAGGGGGGGGACGCGCATGTGCAGTGGGAGTGAGGGACGCCACGGGCAGGTATGCCTATAGGAGAGAGGTGGAGCGTAGGAGAGAGAGGGGGGGACACGCATGCGCAGTGGGAGTGTGGACGCCGCGGGCAGGGATGTATAGAGGAGAGAGGGGGGAGCGCAAGAGGGGAGAGAGGAGGGGAGGCGCATGCGCAGTGAGGGTGTGGTTGCCGCGGGGAGGGATGCCTAGAGGAGAGAGAGGGGGGAGAGGAAGTTTTTTATTTTTATTTTTTTGAAAGGGTTTGCGCATGCGCAGTAAGGGTGGTCACGCCGGCACACCACCACCACCGGATTAAGCTTCGCCATAAGATGCTTCACATCTAAAACACGTACGAAGAAAGAAAATTACACCATCTCCCGCTAAAGGGAACCATGTATAGATGTGAAGCAGCGGGCGCTAACGCTTACACTGGCGGCGGCATTGACGCTGGCGCTCATCGCAGCGTTGCGCAGGAGAGAAAACTGGGGAGGCGCAAAGCAGGCAGTGATGGAGCAGTGTTTCCTACTGGAACATGCCAATCGCTGCTAATGGGCAATGAGAGACAGAATACTCCGACTGGACACAGAGACCCGCACTCCGCTTTTAGTTAACGCGCACGCTGCGAATTTTTATTGTTCAACAACGCACAGGAGAAATCTCCCACCGGCGCCACCTTGGAGGTCAAGATCCATTGCCATATATACGGGGTGGCCAGTGAACGGTTGTGCAGCGCGAGCAGTCGGTTTTTTCCAACCAAGAAACTCGCTAGCAGACGCTGCCGGCGTCGGCGTCGCGAGGCGAGAGAGGAGGGGGGTGCATAGGAGAGGGGGGGACGCGCATGCGCAGTGGGAGTGTGGACGCCGCGGGCAGGGATGCCTAGAGGAGAGAGGGGGGGGAGCGCAAGAGGGGAGAGAGGAGGGGAGGCGCATGCGCAGTGAGGGTGTGGTTGCCGCGGGGAGGGATGCCTAGAGGGGAGGTTTTTTATTTTTTTTTGAAAGGGTTTGCGCATGCGCAGTAAGGGTGGTCACGCCGGCACACCACCACCGGATTAAGCTTCGCCATAAGATGCTTCACGTCTAAAAAGTAGGTCACCAGACATTGACCTGTTTGATCCGCTGTTTAGACTGGAGGAGAAAGAGGGGAGAGAGAGAGAGAGGAGAGGAGTTGAAATTATATGCACACTAGAAAAGGCATTGCGGCGTCTGTTGAGTTGGGCACTGAAGTATGACGCCTTCAAATGCAGTAAACGAACGGTTTCAAACCATAGAGGTACGCAAGGAGTGTAGGGGGAGGGTGGGAGCAGGCGAGTGGCCGCCCCTTTTCCTATAGTCGGCGACAACCTAAGAATAAAAAGTAAAATGCAGCGCTGTTCATCCATAAAATGCTACATTTTTCTATGCAGTAACGGTTAAAAAGAACTGATAAAAAAAAACCGCCAGGCCTGCGCGCAACGCGCAGCACAGTCACAGCGAAAGCTGGGAGAGCGGCCTTTCTGAACCTTTTTTTAAACACTCTTGGGGCAACTACTACAAGCCCACTTGCATGGTACGCACTACGCCATAAATCATCATATTTTTTGTGTAGTGGGGAAGCGTCTAATATGCCATTATTCGTCATTCTGCGGAAAAGCGCGGTACCCGCTACACTCTTGTGACGCATTATGCACACTTTGTTGATGCTGTGGCTGACGACGATGAAGAATTATGCCCCAGGCTTTTGTAATGGGTTGGAGCATTGAACAACCCACTCGTTACGCAATTCGCGTTGCGTGACGTCTGGTTCTTACTTTGCTGCTCTAAAACGCTTTACAACACACATTAACGCGATTCCTTACACGACATGAAGCTTGCATAGAGTCAATTTGCACTACAGTTTCAAGCTGCGGGGTAGCTCAGTGGTAGAGTGCTGGGCTGCCACGCAGAGGACCCGGGTTCGATTCCACTTCTGTCATAGGTGTTTTTTTATTTTAGTTTTTTTTTTCTTTCGTGCGATATTGGTTACGGACACCGGCGGCGGCGGCAGCGGCGGCCAACTACGGCGCAGAAACGACCCTTGTTGGGATCTCATAACAGCTTTCGCTGTAAAATAGATGTTTCCTGCGGCAGCAGATGAGGTACGGATGTACCGACAGCCGTCAGTCCCATTTTCCCGGCGACATCTGTTTCTTCCAAAAGGCAGCTATTTGTAGTGTCATCTACCAGTAACTTAGCGTTAGCTTCGCCAGTCGATGCACTTCTGCACACACTGATGCACACACTCATGCAGTAGAAGTTGATGATTGTGCGGCCTTTGAAGTATACCGAAGCACCTGGTGCTTCGGTATTCTTCGGTAGCCTTTTTGTTGTTTTGTATGAGCACGTGTCCAGGCTGATGTTTATTCATATCGAGCCGCTTTGGCCCTTCCGTTTTACCGTTGAATTTTGCGCCCGTCCTGTGTACTCTACTTCGTCCGTGTTTTTTCGCGCAGCCCTGCAATATGTGCTCTTACATCAATTCATTTTCTTGATGAATACGTAAATCTCTAACTTATATTTCATAAAAGCGGTGTAAGAACCCGCAATTTTCGTCCATTTGCGACTTCGGTTCACCAATGTGACCGCTGCTCAAAACTACCGTGTCTTAAGCCCAAAAGCGCTCTAAACTCACTCCTTATTATGTACCGCCACCATCAATGCCTGCGCACGCACATGACGATAACTTTATCACCGGTAAAAAGGCCGGCATTTGGTGGTCCATACATGACATTGGTAGCAAGCGACCTTTATGCCAGCATGCGGACCACGGAGCTCTTCATCTCGAACAGGTCCCGACCACGTTTGAGTTTTGGTGGCACTGCGCTCGCAATGTGCGAAATCAAAACGGATTTAGTGACGCATCCGCTGTGCACGAAACCAGCGGTCGCTAAAGATACGATCATATCGCACACGCAGTTGTGAAGGTGTGCGCGCGGCCTACGGTCCAGAGTCGAAACGAAACTAAAGGTGGTAGGTGGTGGGGGGGGGGGGGGGGATTTGCAGCAAGCGGGGTTAGCCTGGCCTTCATGGCCAGCCATTGTTACACCTGAACACCTCCTGAATTTTAGGGGTCTGGCCACCACGTGTTAACAGCCCCGTGTCACGCAAGACAGCCATGAAAATTCGTTGCACGCTCCTTCCTCGTGGCCGCGGGGTCCTTTAGAGGCACTATATTTTGGACGTTGTCAAATTCCTCCATGTTGTCAAAGTCCGCCATTGATCAACACTGATTGGCCCAGAGCGCTCCTTGGTCTTCTCTGATAGGCTTAAAATGCCTGCCACTATGAAATTTTGGTGATATGGCGGAATATGACAGTGTCCGGAACAGCACCCCAGGAAAAAATGGTACCTTCAAATGTTCGGCGCCTATGACAACCCATTTGCAAGCTGCTGAGCACCACATCTGCTGCTGAATAAACCTGGGTCGCTATTGAACAATCATGGTTCGCGACAACGCGGTTCTGAAAGCACGCGGCGAAAACGAATACTGATTTTCGCAGCTTTGGACCCCAGGTCGCTATCGATGCGATTATATATAGATAGCGCCAACGCAACTCGCGTGCCCCGAGTAAAATGAAAAAGTCCCCGCATCTCCACGAAGTGAATCATGACCAAGTGGGCGAAGCTACTGGGTATCATATGGGTGAGTAACCGTACGTTACCCGAGCGTTGCCCCATATAACATAAATGGAGTGACATAAAGTGACACAAAGTGACATAAAGAGTCGACGATAAAGCCAGGTCCTAAAGTCCATAATGTCTACGTTGAAGTCGCCGACTACTATAAAGGGTTTGTGCTTGTAGGTGTTTGACATTGCTCTGTCACAATTATGATTGATATCAGTGTATTGTTAAACCTTCTTTTTTTTTTGTCATACGCTTTCATGGATGGGTGCTTAAATGACGGTGTTTTTACAGTGTTGTGGCATTTTATTTTGTTCTGGTTAACAGCCTTTTATTTATTTCTTGTTATCATTTTGTTCTGTCATATGCTTTGATTGATGGGTGTTTAAATGTCGGTGTTTTTACGGTGTTGTGGCCATTTTATTTTGTTCTGGTTCGCATAGTGGGTGCTTCCCTACTTCATGAAAGTTACGGTGGGCGTATAGTGGGTACCTAGCATACCTTGAGGGCATAGGCGTGCGCACGAGGGGGGGCAGAGGGGGCGGTGGCCCCTCTGGTCACCTAAGAAGGGGGGGGGCGCAAGATGAGCCCCATACATTGACTTAATAGGGAAGGGGGGCGCTGCGACAAGCCTTCGCCCCCCCCCCTCTTAATGGGAACCCTGCTCACGCCTATGCTTGAGGGACAACGAACAACGGAGAAGCCTCGACCCTAAGGTGCCTTTGTCTCGCACTTTTGCGGCGCTTCGTGCTTGGCGCGCTTCGATGATCGTCCGAATTAACCTGGTTGCGCCCACATATGACAGAATCAACGAGATTGCCATGTCATTGAACAACGCATAGGCTTATCGGGACTAGAGAATGCATTCGAATGATTCCGATTTTTCCGAATTAAGGGGGGGGGGATTAACTAGCTTTTATCTCCCCCCCCCCCTCTAGAATTGCATTCTAGATTCTAGAGCTGTTTACATCTTTCGTTTACCCCTGAAGACCAAAAGCAGGCCTCGGCGAGAAGCGCGTCGTTGCTTCATTTTTTTTATTTTTCATTTTATTACTATAGAAATTATATGGACACTGTCGGCGGGTTTTGCTGTCGCCGTCACCGCCATGCTTCTCATAAAGTCCCAGTAGATGACATCTCCCGGTGCATCGTTGGTACTATGTGCGAGTTAAAGTACGCAAGCGCTGGGGACGAACGTGGCTGACGCAGAGACAAAACGAGCCGGCCATCTCCGCCTCCCGGAGATTGCATGCAATATCGTCGCCAATCGTGCGAGACCTGCAGTCTATGGCTTCTCAGGCAGAGAGTTGGTTGGTTGGTTGGTTCCTTTGTGTGTTGGCGCAACCCACCTCGGGGGGAGAGGAAACGCCCCAGCCGCCTTTCAGTATGGGGGGGCGGGGGGGGGGATGCTTTGCTCGAACAACCTACTGCTCCAAATTGCATGGTTGTGAATGGCGCTATCCTATCAGACATCACGAGATGGCCCATAAATTTTGCTGTGCTCTCAACGCTCGCGTCGCGTTCAGAGGATTGACAGTACGAAAACCGCTTCAGTCCCTGGAGCGGCCGTACTCCCTCAAACCAATGTTTTGTTCAGTTACCCGAGATCGAATCCAAAGGAGTTAGCTGCTAGCCTCACATCATATAACATTCCAATTGGTTGCGCATCGCTGCGGCCTTGCGGTAAAACCGCTATTATTTGCTTCTATTCCCGAACCTTGTTCTCATATTCAACGCAAAAGCCTAGTTGGGGTGTGAGTTCAACTTGTGCACCTTAGCCAGCGCTACGGAACAAACACAGAAGAAAGAGACACAAAAGAAAGAGCGCCCTTCCTGTTTACGTGTCTCTTTCTTCTGTATTTGTGCCATTGCGCTTGCTGAGATGCACAACTTGTTTTCCTTCGAACTCAACCAACAGCCGGGTAGGCTGTGGGGTCAGGGGGCGAGGGCGCTGTGGTAAAGCTTGCCACCTCCCCTCCCCCTCTAATCGAAAACCGTACGCACGCCTGATTCCAACCCATCTTCCCTTTCCGTGTTGATGAGCTCTGAGGCTGGACTCCCGGAACCATCGCCTCAATAAGCGCCCGATAATTCAATTTGCAAATAATATTGGAACCGAAAGTATATCGTGCATATGCCGGGACAGGTCTTGTATATCAATTACGCACGACAGCCGTTTGATCCCACTTAAGCTCTAGGCATATTTGGTTTTTTTTTTTCATTAATTTTTTTAGTAGACCGGGAACAAACCAGACAGGTAATCCTGCAGGCTTGCGGTTGATGGAGAGAAAGCCGCAAGCATGACATACCGCGACACAAACACATGAAGGCAGCGCATGGAACGTGGCGGATACGTTTTAAGAACATTCAACAAAACAGTGTAATAATACTAAAAAAGCAAGAAAATGAACGTTCATTGCTAGCTACATCATTTCCTTTCGTGACGCGATAACCTGCGAGGATTCGAGAATGAAAAAAATATGTGTTGTATAAAAGTGCACGTGAAGCGGGAATCACGCGCTTCTTCTTTTCTTTTTTTTTTTTTGTACGGAATCCTGACGAACAATAACAAGCTCAAGGTTAGATAGCAACAAATGTGGTTTTTCAAGAGCGAGGCTCTTATTGGATGGGCAGGTTTGTTGTTAGCGACGGGTTTGACTTGTGCGCATGGTTTGCTCACGCAGTTATTAAGGCGCAAGCCACACGTCCCTCATCAAGCGCGAAAACTGACCACCCACGGCATCGGCAGTGTTTACACGAGTGGTGAGAAAAGAAAATCATCATAACGTGCTGACGTAACCTTATAGCATCCTCCCGGCGTGACAGGTGGCAAAAAAAATTTTTAACGTCATCAGGACTTCACTGTGACACATACTGACATCATCATACGAAATGGTCGCTTGGTCGAAGTGGGACCAATCACGATGGCAGTGCGAAACTAGCTAAGGTTTAGAAGGTGCGTAAAGCCTCCGATCCTAGAGGCAATGCGAAACCGTGTTAGGTGCAGAAATCTCTCGTAGGGTAGTGGTGGAGGGTTAATACGTCGACTAAGAAGAAAAAAGAAAACGACTTTCGCCTTCAAGTCATCTTCGGCGAATGCATAAGAGGCACTGTGAGTTCTTTCTTTTTCATGTGCATTAGAAAGCAAGCTCAGGAGTAAAATAAATGTCTAGAAATATGAAGAATGAGCGAGACAGGTAAAGTCCACGCCAAAGTTAAGCACGGGCAACAGCACAGAAAAAAAATGGCGTAGCATGCACTGGAGGCGCAATGCTAAAGGACAGCTGAGCTGATGACAACCTATCAATTCCTGGCTTTTGCTGTTTTGTAAAAAAATTACTCTTTCTTCCTTTATCAGGTACGAAGCACCTTATCACCTCGGGCTGTCGGTGTCTCCTGTCGTCGTAGGCCATCACGGTGTCTCCTGTGGTCGCTCGTCACGGTAAAGCAAGTAGCAAATAAGACGGCGTGTTGGCTCAGGAAAAGCTCTGTCTCTGAGATGAACATTGCGTGTGATGAGCGTTGTTGTTGCCGCGTCTTTATTCACCTTTGTGCCCTTCGAGGGTTGTGGTGAATGTAGGGAGAGAGACGGGATTAGAAAAAAGAAAAAAAAAGGGAGGGGTGTGTTATAGTAAAAAGCCGGGACTTCACGAGCGTCTTGCGAGCTGATGTTCTGGCTGTCACGCTCGAGATGGAGCCTGGAGACACTGGCTCTTGAGATCGTCCAGGTACTCGAGCAGCGACCGCCATAGCTCGTTGTCGACAGCGGCGGTGCTGCACCCGGGTAGTGCCCAGGCGTGGAATGATGTCGGACACCATTATGGTGGGATTCTGGCAATGACCTGTTGCCTGGACCCTGAGTACAGCGGACAGTCTCAGATGAGGTGCGCCACGTCCGCTAGGGTGTTGCACTGGCTGCAGATGCCAGTATTCGGGGTTCCCAGTTCACGACGGTCTTGATTTCTGCGAAAACGCTGCTCAAGGAAGCGGGTGAGAAGTGTTCCGGTCTGCACCTGCCGCAGCAATACCTGTTTCCGGCGGGTACCAGCTCTCGAAGGAAGGGGAAGTATGCCCAATGGGTTGGATATATCGAGGAGATAGCTGCGCCGGTAGCGCTTTGCTTGGGCTATTGCTTCCATGGGATCGTACCAACCACTGTGTGCTTCACTTTCTTCTGGTGTGTTGTACAACGTGTGTTCAGGTGGTTTCGACTGCGCGGATAGTAGCATTGCGCGCGGTTGTCGGTGTGCCCGTTCATTTGCTGATAAACCCATGTGGCCTGGGATCCAGCGAAAATGTAATCCATTTCACCGGCGTCCACCTGTTACGGAGTTGTCACACCAGATAACCACAAGGACACAGCATACTACATACACTGCCTTAAGCCAAAAGGTAGCACATAACATAATGAGTACCCTACACTTTAAAACACCACGCTGTATAATCCACACTGTCACACACCACCTCCCAATAAACTCTGTCGACTGCCAAACCAAACGTTCAACTATTTTATGAGCACACACGTGGTCGGTGTACATGCACACCTCATCCACGTGGTGGCAGAAAAACAAAAACAAAATAAAGACAAAATAACCAGGCGACTGACACGACAGAAAACATTACAAAGTAATAAGCACAATTACCTGAATTAATCTTTACGCTAATGGCTTATGTACCGATAAAGCTACTGATGAAGGCAATCTCAAAGCCTGCAAGAACACTTCTATTCTGCTGCCGTTGTTCCGCAGCCTCTCATCATAGCGCCACTACACAACGCCGAGGCAAGCGCCGCCGTGTGAGGATGCTCCGCCAGCTGTGCCGTCTCTATTTTTGTCTACATACAGCTGGCAAGAACGCCCACCATGGTAATTAATTACATGGGCTAGAGGTAAGCAGTATCGCTGTAAAGAAAGAAACTGAGCGTCAGACCTAAATTACTATATGTGTGTCGGTCGCATGCCGCCGATTTCCCACCGAGCTGGTGTCATCTTGAGCGACTATATGAAAGATCGCCCTGCCGAGCACCTGGCCGGAAACGCGCTTGTACGCGTACCTATGTTAGCGGTAGGTACCCGGCGGCAGCAATTCTCTGCTTCACACAGCAGCGGCGGATGCTCCACTATTTCACCAAAGCCATTTTCAGCCACCCTTTTCTCGCAGTTCATTGAACTGCCGAGCCTAGTGTGCAAAACTCGAGGTGTTTCGGCTCCTGGTGGAATGGAGGAAGATATATAGATAGAAAAACGTTTATTAAAGGGAAAAATTGGCCGCGTATCTGCGTGCTTCGCTGCAAATGTCATCGAAAGACGATAGTCTTCTGCCGGTCGTACTATATGAGTCCTGGTCTCATCCGCGGCCACCTGTGATGCTGTTCTCGACCATTTCCGTCCTGGCATGACCAAGCGTCTTCTCGCCGCAAGCGCGGTGTTTTTGGAACCGTGTAAAAAGCTGAGAAGTCGCGCAGAGCGACCGGAGCGACCACGAAAAGAGATTCTCTTGTTTGCAGCGACGACGGCAGACTGCGCCAGCTATCGTGCGTCGGATGAAACACGCGGCACTTCGCGCGACCTCGGAGATAGACGACGGCTCTTCGCTTTTGCGAGGCAGCTCGCATTTTCAGCGCAGTCTAAGAAACACTAGGGTCTTTAGAATTAAGTATCTATGTATTTTCTATAAAAGAACACACCACTTAATACTTCCGTATTGTTGTTGCGCCTCAGATATGCGTAATATTTGCTTTTTGATCGACAATGTTCACAAGTATGCAAGAAAACGACTGTACAAGGTGGCTGGGCGTTCAGAAAGTGGTTAAACTTTGGCCGAGTAGCTGAAACATGTGACGTGCCGACAAACAGAGAAACAGACAGACAGACCAAAATTTCTCCATTTAAGTATCCCAAGAAAGACTATCGTCTTTAAAAAAAAAGGTTTGAGAAACAGGTGGGTAGGGGCCCCTAGTCCAGGGCTCCACTGGCCTCAGCAGCCCGCCGCGCCTGGTCCAGAAGCGCCACTTGGGCGTCCTGTTCCTCGCTGGCGAGCAAGGTCTCCCACTGCTCCATCTTGAATTTGTGCGCCGTAATTAGAGGCGTGTTAGTTTTCAGGTGGCCGTAATTTACATTCCCACGTAATGTGAGCGAGAGCTGGCTGTCCTCCACACCACGGGCAAGAACCGGCGTATGCGGTTGGGTGGATGGCATGTTTTAAGCGCAGGTGCGGAGGAAGAAAGTACGTTTTCTGACTTTCTAACCAATGAAGTGGTACATCAATAAAAACTTTGTTGCGGATATATTTCTTGCGATGCTTATCAAACAGGACTATAATCAACTGCAACCGAAGAAAACTCACACTTTCACCGCAAGCATGAAGCATTCATATAACATTGAGATAAATTCATTGCTTCGCAGCGGAGCTGCATATGGTGAAACACCTCTTTGATTCCTTCGTTTCTGTCCGTTCGCCAAAATTCCTAGTGCCCTCTAGGAAGCAGTGGAAGAACTAACTTTACCGCATCAGTTGTTCCGCACCCCTAGAGGGAACCAGGAGTCTTATCAGTTTATTGCTCCAAATGTTCGTTTAAAACATCCAACTGATAAACCCTAGCGGGTGGCACAAAAAAGTGCGCATTAAAGCGACGAAAACCCGCCAGCGCGTGTTTATAATAGAGAATTAGACTTACGTGGCCACACGAGCCGCCTCACGAACCGTTTCGCGGGACATCCTGAAATACTTTTGAGTATCTGTATTTCTGTATCGAGATACATTTGCAAAATGCATTTGTATCTCATTAGTGAAATACTCTTAGGATGTATCGATTATATCGCGATACAGTGCAGAATGCAGTTATCTCGTTACTTTTTCTCCGGAAATGAGCTAACGTGTTTTCATGGGGGGAAGGAAGACTTTTTGTCCTAATCCAAGCAAAGGTGCTCTGTCGGTCGGCAACACAGTGAGGGCGGCGAAGCACAAAATGGCCCACACGCACAAAACGGCCCACGTGGTAATTAAAAGCGCCTGACGCCACTGACGGAAGAATTGCGAGTATTTTCATGACCCATCTACGAAAGTAATAGTCTCTCAAGGCAAGTACCGCACCCCTAATTTTTTTCAAGCGTAAAGCAACTTCGCGAGTTCACGAGCCTTGCCTTAAGGCCGAATCAACGCTGTTTAAATGACAGCCTATTTGAGAAGTTGTTGCTGCTTATGTACAATTAACGCAACGAACTTTTGTCTAACAGACCTTGAGTCTAAAATAAATGTATTCTTTTTCTTAATGGTCTGCCGTTTGCTAGTGAGTCGAGCGATATTCTTGACTTGCAAGTTTCGATGCGTTGGAAACATTAATCACAGTATTATCCTGCACCCAATAAATGTCTTAGTGGAACATCAGCATCTTCGGAGTAAAAAAAAAAGTACCTCAGTATTTCCATTGTTGCATCTGAGTCCGTGAAAGTGTATTTCGGGATACTTTTTTCGTCTCTTTGCAAATGTATCTCCAAAATATCCCGTTATGTCAAAGACAAATGCATCTGTAATGAGTGACGTGCGCGAGTGTTGACAGTGCGCGCACCATGCAAGATTGAAAAGAAGAAGAAGAAGAAGAAGAATGTGTCACGAGCGCTGGAAGAATAAAATAGAAGAATAAAGCAAAGACCAATTGGAGTAGACCACGGGACCCGAGCTCTGGCGTAGGTGTCCGACCGGGGCGCGGCTACGGCGTCGTGCCTGCTCTTCGACCAGCAGCCTTGGAAGACTTCTTCGACCAGTGTTCTGCGAGCTCCTCTCCGAAACCGGTCACCAACGACGGACCTTGGTGAGACCAGCGCGCTCGTGCCTCGCTTCTCCGTTCGGTTTATAGAAACTGCTATAGCTTAGGACTCATTTGACTGTTTAGTTGGGTATTATTATTTTGGGTTTCCGTCGGGGCTATGTGTGTTCGTTTTGAGTGTGTGTATTAAATGTTGTGTGCAAACGGCCTCGTCCTTTCGTGGGTGTCTGGGGCGATGTCTCGGACACCCATTGAATAAGAACCTGCACGTTGTGAAAACACCCTAACAACATAACAGCATCTCAGTATTTGTATTTAGACTTCGAGCCCATGTATTTCTATATCTGTATTCCGGCATACTTTTCTGAGTATCTCTGTCCAGCCCTGCTTCAAAGTTTGACAGCTTATCATGCATCCACGGTGTTACGTCTGCGCGTCCCGTTTCCATGGAGACGCTGACGCTGCGCCGGTCGTGTGCCGCTGTTTACGCCCACCTCGCCTCATTTTTCGACACGACGCCTCACTTTTGTGGTAAGCTGTTTCCTTTTGTCTGCATAGATCATTCTGCTGTTTCTGGCTTTGAACATTGCCGGCAAGATTATGCCGGGTGAGCGGATTTTGCCCGTGTATAGAATATTCGCCTTGACTGCCGCCGTGGTGAGTTCGCAAGCGCCAGTTTTACTTGACGCGTTGCTTGTCATGGCTAAAACATTCTTCTTTTGGTATCAGGCGCTGTCCTGCCCGTATAAAGGAGTTGGCAACTCTCAGGAACGATGCTGTTGATCTCAAGGGGTATGCTTTGAATACACGCGGCGCGTATGCGCATTTTTACGGGGGAACGCATGGGACCGGAGGTTTTTCATGATGACAGTTTTTCTTCCTTACTTGCAACTGCATAATATTGTCACGGGGCGGCTTCATCACGGGGATCCACACAAGACGGGAGTGCGGCAGAAAGGCTTTATTGTTAGTGAGACGAACTTGTGCTTCTGATAGTAAATACAGAAGAAACTAGCCGAGCCAAAGCGCCGTGTACAGCCGCCCATTTTTTTAACCTGAACGCGCGAGCGTCGACCACCCAGTCTATAAGAGCCGTATTACTGAGCACAGCGACGAAATGAACGACAATACGAGCATGCACACGATTAACAGTCTTGTGCAGCTGTCTTCTGCTAGGCTGTTCCGGGAACCGGACAGCAGGACGCCAGAAATCGGCGCTTATTGACTCGATGTTCGCGTGTTCAGTTTAAAAAAATGGGCGGCTGTACATGCAGGGCTGCTGCCGGACAAAACAACAACCTACAGCTTATGTGCTGCCAGTATTATTAAGCGCGGCGAAGTAAAACAAGACAAGCGCATACGTGTCATCGGATATTTCCCTGCCTGATACGATGGGCCCATCGGAAGTTTAAAGCTTATCTCAGCCGGCTCTAACTTATGTAAATGACTTTACTGCTGTCGCTCGACGTTTGCAGCTGGGAATCCGGGCGCGGCACGTGGAAATGTAGACAACATTTTCGAAATTTCAGTTGTGACGGCAAGCATCTCATCTACAGTGCTCAAGGATTGAAACGGGACAATTTAGGAGCTAAGTAACGCGCATACTTTTGTTTCCACCGTCTTCAGTTCGGGTTATACTGGCGTAATTTCGACTCGAACGCGTAGATCACACAGTCAACATTATATTTAGAGACAACATTCGAATATTCGTCACGACAAGACGGGGTTATGTCGAACAATTGCACATACGAGTCATCATCATCATCATCATCATCATCATCATCTATATATGCATCTATATATGCATCATCTATATATGAGTACTATATATGCTGTCGTAAGAGCGCTGTAGTATAAAAAGAACAAAGGTATATTGACCAGTGAAAAATGATGTTACATCGTACATTTCGCTGGCATGTAAACCATGCATTATGCCTCGTATAATAAGGCGGATGAGGTAACAATACCAGAGCCCTCACCTTGCCACCGGCGGGCACTCAGCCCTGCACGCCAGCTAGCATACACTCCTTATTACAACGCTTACTTTGCTCAAATAAAACCGTCAAAAAAAAAAAAAAAAGACGGATGAGGCAGGCGAACATATGCACCAGTCCTGGACTGCCGGGGCTTGCGATGCGTTTCTTTTATTTTCGCTAAATCAATGTTTTCATAATACAAGAGCACCTAGACTAACAGTCTGTCCTATTGAAGCATACTGTCAGCCGTGGCTCGAACGTCCCTACAAGCATTCCTCACGCCGCCTCTCAGATGCTACTGTTTCGTAGGCGTGCGGCCGGCGTTAGCCCCGGCCAAACCCATGAAAGCAATATGTCGATGTCCGGCGACTGCGCATACGTTCACTATAGACGTTTTGACCAAAGGACACAAGGTGGTGTCCTACCATCGTCCTTTCTACTCTGAAAAATCGGTCCTCGACGGTACCCGGTTTAAAGCTATCTGTGTTGATGCGTGCCTACCCTAAATCTTTGAAAAGTAAAGTGCGCACTGTCTCAGCCTGTGGAATCATTTTGGGCGTCTTATTTTATTATTGTAAATCACTACAACGGAGCCCTAAATGCAACACTTTCTTGATTTGACACGTCCGTCCGGTAACAAAAAAGACCCACGTTACACCTTCTTCGGAAGCAATGACGTTACCTCATGACGTCCTCACGTGACATTAACATGACGTCAGGGACAGGGGCCCGGGTACGCAAATGTGGTCGAGTGTCATTTTGTGCTCTACATTCTATGGCGAAAAAATTTCGGGTGGGGCACGGGCCCAGTGTGCCACCCCCTGGCTACGCCACTGGTCACGGATCGCCAAAATGTATGACGTCAGAACGACGTCATTTTGACGCTACATGATGACGTCATCAGTTGACATCGTCGATCTGTCAAAGCTGGGTCGATCACGTAGGGTTTGCAGAAAAACTTAAGCAGAGCACTACGCGTTTCGTACGTGTTTCGCCGCGTCAGTCGAGTCTGGGCGCCGCGTCAGCATAGTCGTGCGTGGCAAGCATGTGTTTGTGAGAACGCCCGAGGAGCAGCGCGCTTATGAAGACCGCCGACTGGAGCAGATCGATGTGGCAGTGCGCCCGTCAGTTTCACTGGTCATCTGAATTCACAGAGTGGAATGGCCTTTACTTTTAGATGCGAAGCATCTTATGAACGAGACCTGTCCCCCCCCCCCACCATTGTCCGCCGTAGCCAGATGACCATGACGATGACGCTGCCATCATGGCATAGCGCATGCAAGGTGACCATTATGCGCCATGACGATGACGCCGATGACGATGAAGAATAAGCGCGTTCCAGGCCACACATTCTCTTTCTGCCATCACGGCACAGCACATGGAATGTACCCACTATGGCGATCTCGCAAAGATCACCAGCATTAAGAACGAGCAGCCCCGCGCCAACGCCATCGTCGTTCTGCAGCGGGAGTATGCCGCCGACGATGATCACAGTGAGAATGCCGTTTGCTCTACGTACAAAGGATTCGCTGGTGGCGGGCAAAGTCCCCGCAATGAGCGTGACGTACGGCTACCGCTACCCGCCGAAACTGGATAACCAGCCCGAGCTGAACCCGGTGGAGGAACGGCTGATCGCTCCGCGTTTGCCCTTCATGATCATCAGGAAGCCAACGCTACTACCATCAGGGGAACGTGCATAGACATCGCCTTCTCAAACTTTAAACTACAACCTTTGCAGCAAGATCCCTTAACTTTATACTTTACGAACCATGAGGCCATTATACTCAAGGGGAAACGTTCTCTTAAAGTCATCTACGATGATGAATAAAGAGCAACTTTACAGAACTCCCATGGCTGCTTCGCATAATACTCAGGGTTCCCTTACGGGGAGATGTCCGCTATTTGTTTTATTAATATCGTCTCCGGAGACGACTATAAGACAGCCGTCAGTTTAGTGACTCAACTACCTAATACTTACACGTAATGTAGAAGTTCTTCAATCCGGCTGCTCCAGAGAAACAAATAAGCCCAGAAAAAAAAAGAGGTTTAACAACATAAATTATTTTATTGGTCGAAACATTCCCTGGAGCATTGGTCAACGATAGCAATAGTGCGACGTCTTAAAGGGAAAGAGTGAGTGACACTTGTTCTACATAATTACGTAACGTATCACAACATTAACGAGACATTGTAAATGTACCACCAATTTAGATGATATAATTATACTCCTTCCTTCCTCATTTTCGGGGTGCCAGAGGTGCTTTCTTGGCGACCACTGGTAGCTTCTCGCCTTGAAGGTACGGGTTCTTGGCCTGCACAGAAAAATGTATGCGTCACACACTCTGCTATTTTTCTTTAGCGATTAAACGCTCAAAGTATTTTTTTTTCTGCTCTCAATAACAATGGTAATTGTTGGGGTTTTAAGCCCCAAAACTATGATATGATTATGAGGGGCGCCATGAGGATGGGCTCCGGAAATTTTGACCACATGGTATTCTTTAGAGTGCACCGAAGTCTAGGTGCACGGGCCTCGACCATTTCGCCTTTATCAAAATGCGACCGCCACGGCTGGGATTCGGCTCCCCGACCTGCGGGTCAGCAGTTGAGCACTGTAACCGCTAGACCGCTGTGGCGGGTTGTTTCTGCTATCATTGTACATAAATTGAAGTACATTTATGTAATGAAGTAACGTTAGTGACCCTACCTTAAGTGGCTCTTTTCTGTACCCTCCCTCGGCCCCGCAACGCAGCAGATCCTCAAAATTTTTAATCATTATTATGCAAATGATGTAACGGAGAGGATTATGCCCTTTAGGGCAGTCCCGGCTGCTTGTTCTTGTTTAGCAGAGAAAACATATAATGCAAAAAGTCCAAAAATAATTAAAATGGTGTGACAAGCCACGATGGGTGGTGTTTTTTTACAGGACAGCCATCACTTGAACAACCTTGCCTCATGCATCGTGCTTCATGTCAGCTCTGTTCATTTGAGCCGCGGTCGAGTCCCTCTCTACATTCATAACTAATACCCCTGTCACACGAGAGGGTTTAATGTCATTTCTATCTAATGACATTCGACTCATCGAATGACATTAGGTGCCGTTTGCTGCTACACGGCAAGATATGTCATTTTATGAAGATGGCAATCGCGATGCAGCGAAGGTGGGAATGAAAAAAAAAGTCACAATGTGTGTAAAAAAATGTATTATGTATATTGAGTGTTGTAAAAATTGTTTTCACAAGTTAGCATCGATTCTGATATGTTAATTATGCGGTTTTCTAAATATGCAAGAAAAGGTCGTACATACGAAGTCGAGGCAAAACGGGAACCAATGTTTCGGTCAACGTACAATATGGCCGACATGGCGGAGTGCGAGGAAGCCGCTGTAATTTCTCCCGCCGGCCGCGTCAGAAGCGTTGTCGCGGCGTATTTCTCCTTTCGTGCAAGGCGCATTGGTACTACGAGGCAACGTAGTATGCAGGCTACACACTGACAGCTCCGACAGCTGCCGTAAACACCGAGCACATGGCCAACATGGCCGGCACCGTTCTCGACAACGTCGCTGGGAACGATGGCTATGGAAACAATTTATACCGACTGAGTCGAGTTCGAAAAAAAAAATCACGCAAAATTTGAAAATAAGAACAGATTAATACTTGTTATGATTTATTAGCGCTTTAATATATAATTTATTCGTGGCCCCCCTTCCAGCGAGAGTATTTTTCGCGACGAAAACATGGTGAAAACGCATTCGAATGAGTTCAGCTAACTCATTCGTTTCCTGAAGTCATTTTCTTTTAATGACATTGGACTTCCCCGTGTGGCAGCCAACTAATGTCATTAAACGGAAATGTCATTCGGTGCAAATGACATTAGAACCTCTCGTGTGACAGGGGAGTATAAGTTGTTTTGTTTCTTTACCCATCCCCTGCGTAAACTCCTCTCTACAGGGTCCTGCATTGAAGCAAATAAATAAATACGTTGGGCTGTGCATTTCGCGTGATTCGCACCGTAATCTACCCCCGTCAAACGTATTGTGCACTACAAGAGCAGCTTTATTACTCGAAGTATTCGCATTTGTTCCCAAGCAGATACTCCTCAGTTCGGGAAGTGTACATTCGCTATCTGCGTAATCAGCAGAAGGCGATTCCTGCATAAGTTGAACTGTCACCTGCCTTCGAAAGGTCGCTCGCTTTTTACAACTATCCGGGGCTCCTATCCCGATCAGCTGTCTTTTGAAAAGCATCGCCATTAACTAGCATAATTCTTTCTGTTAACATGATTTTTGAGGAGAGATGCCGTAAAGGGGTACTGATAATTTTAGAAGCTTGCTTTATCCCGCAATACAAGTCTCCTGCATGCAGGGATGACTCTGAGAATTGTTATCCTAACGAAATGCAGACAGTACATCTTGTTTTGACATTGTAGTCAATTTTCGCATAGGGTACCTACTCACTTCGACATTAGTGTAGCGTCAAATGTCAATTTTCGTGACTTCACGCACCAGTATGCATAGTTGCGGTGACGTCAGGTACCAAATTATGCAAAATGACCGCTTGTGCGTCATCAGCAAAGCCACGGAGCCACGTGGTAACGCCGCGATACGTCGCACGCGCACGGGATGAGAAGCTCATACCGTGTCCTTGCGCAAGGGTTCAGTCGGCACGAAAAGTTACGTTTAAAAATTCACCGACGATTACGATACTGCCTAATGCGAATTCTGAGCGCAGCTTCGCGTTGGCGCAAGGCCAACTGTGTTTGAAGTTATGGCTTTCCGCAAGGTATCGACTACGCCATAAACCACAAATTTTGTGAAGTAGGACAGCACACGCTACGCCATTATTAGATGCGAAGCATCTTATGCTCGGGGCTCTGTCCCTCCCGCGTCCCCCGTCCGCCGTCCCCCCGTCCCCCCGTCCCGCGTCCGGCCACTTTCATGAAGTAGGGAAGCGCCCATTATGCGAACCAGAACACTGTAGTAATATGAAGGCCGTCAACCCTAACACAGTCATCAGAGTCATGGCCAAGAACACAGAGAGGCTGCTTAGCAATGGCTAGGCAGGTGGTGTCTGTCGCCCAGGTTGACCCCATTCCTTGAGTCATGGCCGAGAGCACAGAGAGGCTGCTTAGCAGTGGCTAGGCAGGTGGTGTCTGTCGCCCAGGTTGACCCCATTCCTTAATCTTGCTTGTATGTGTTTGGAGGGGGCTTAGTCCGTCCCGCGTCCCACACCACCACAGCGCATGCGCGTGCCGTCCCCCCCTCTCTCTCCTACGCTCACCCCCCTTTCTCTCCTCTAGGAATCGTCTACTCTACGGAGCGGCCCCCGCGTCCTCTCCCCCCTCTCTCCTCTAGGAATACTCTACTCTACGGAGCGGCTCCGGCGTCCCACATCCCCAGAGCGCATGCGCCTCCTCTCTCCTCTTGGAATCCTCTACTCTACGGAGCGGCTCCCGCGTCCCACACCCTCACAGCGCATGCACGTCCCCTCTCTCTCCTCTCCTACGGTCGCCCCCCGTCCTTTCCTCTAGGAATCCTCTACGGAACGACAGGTGGTGTGACAGCTGCATACTCCGCTGGGGGGCGCCACGGTAGTTCCGCGGTATGAAAATGACGGAGCGCGCGCACCTCATTCTCTCACCTGCGCAGCGCCGCGATGAGCGCCCGGACCACTGCCGTGAAATGAGAGCGGCGATTTTCCTCCCGCTCAAGCTAATTATCTCCCCCGCTGCTTCGCATCCACACATGGTTCCCTTTAGCGGGAGATTATTCGTCTTTCTGCGAATAAGCGAAGTACCCGCTACACATCTGTCAGGTATGATGTGTACTTTGTTGATGCTGCATGTGGCTGGTGACGATGAAGAATTATGGCTGAGCACTTTGCAGTGGGTGGGATGCGTTAAACCAGGAACCCGTTGAGCAATCAGCATTGTGTGATGACTGGTTGTTTTATTCTTCTGCCACACTATATTAAATAGGTTAACGCGATTCCTTGCCCGACATGACGCCTCCATAGGGCTTTAATGCAAATGAGTTTCAAGCACCAGCGATTCTCTGTGGTAGAATACTCGACAGCCTCGCAGAGAGCCCGCGTTCAAATCCCATTGAATCCTGGGTATTTTTTTTCCTCCTTTTATTTTTTCCTGTCTATCGGTTACGCCCCCGACGGCGACGGCAACGGCGACGGCGAAAGCAACGCCACTCAATGCACGAACGGGCGCCTAAGAGCTGCGCTCTAAATAATGCCATTAATTTTGCAGGGCGCCACAGTTTCACCGGTACATTTTCGACGCTCTCGAGGGCATTTTTTATAGCGAGAGCTACATTGGCCGTATTCTTGCCGTTTCGCTGTGGCCTGTGACCACACCGCGAGCTGAGCCGTTGCCTAGCAACCGCCGCAGCTTGCAGCGCCGCTTCCCGCGCCATCTGGCATGACGGCTTATGAGGAGCCGGTGAAACCGCGTTGCCACAAGAGAGGAGGAGCCGGCATTGCATCATATATATATAGAAGGGGCGGCTCTGTGGTATTCGTAGGCAGATATGGAAAGTGAGTCGGCGAGACAGAGAGAATCCAGGCTTCATAGTCGGAACGAAACCAAGAGGAGGCAGAGAGCCGAGGAGACGGAAGAAGAACGGGCCGCACGCCGCGAGAAGCGTAACCGCGTACAGAGAACCAAGCTAAACAGTAATATTAACCGTATCTCTCGCAACACGCACCTAGGCATACTTGAGTTAAGCCACAGTCAGATTTTTTTTTCATTTGGCGCGAAAATACCCTCCAAATTTTCGTGTTAGTACCCCTTTAAACATTCACGCAACTTAAAATTGAGGCATAATACGTCGCATCACTACACCGCGCTAACACAAATAGGCCAGTCCATTGGAATGCAAGTGCACATGTCAAGTAGTTTGTCAAAACAACACTCAGGATCTTCTTTACTCTACACTGGCGAATCTCGCATTCCACTCGAATGCAAACCTTGAGTGCAGAGGTACTATAGGAATCACTTTCAATCCTGCTAAGGCAAAAAAGCTTCTCCGTAAACGAACACTTTCGTATTAATTTTCGCGTGGATGGGCAGGCAATGTAGCAATTTAAAAGACTTACAGGTGTAGTCTTTGGCTGCTTGACAGACTTCTTGGATTTTCTCGAGTACCGCTTTGCATAGGACGCGTGGTTCTAGAAAAGCAAGAAAAAAAAGGTACTTATGACCTGTGCACGCGCTAATTCAAGAATTACTGGAACCGCAAAACTATGGGTCTTCAAAGCGCTGTCCAGGAGGTTTTCGTGAGGTCCTTGCGTAATTTACATTGACTAACAGCTTGTTCTGTGACCCCCAGCGTATTAGTGTAGTGATTTCGTTTTATTGGTATACAGTTGGCACCTACCAGAAGTGCTTCAAAATTTCCATTAAAAAGAACTCGCAACGAGAACACAATAAAGAAATCGTGAGCAAATGTCGCTTTTCATAGTACCGTTCCCTTTTGTTCAATAAAATTTCTAGCTCCGCGCAGCCATTCCCCTCGAAAATAATATGAAAAGCTTCCTACCGTTTGCCATACCTGTATGTGAAAATCTGAGACAGGGACTTTGTTGTGCGACGACTTTAAATGAAAACCGACACCATAGTGTGTGCCATACCAGGAAAACATGTATTACGACAGTGATACGACAAATAACTATGACGTCGTATACCCGCAGTATTGAAGACATATGTGCAAATTGGTGTGGCTTTGTGGTAGCTGGAAATTATCACTACCGTATTTACTCGTGTCTAACGCGAGTTCTCTTCCAAATTTTTGCTACCTAATGTCGACCCTTGCGTTGCAGTCAAATACCGATATTCTATTTTTCTTTCTGTACGCAATGAAAAGTCACGACTATGCGTGCAATATCAGGCATGTATCTGCCACATTGCGGTATGGCAACGTTAACATGGCATGGTGCCTGTTACGGTACGTTATACTACATACAATAAAATAATGTCGCATCTTATTAGTCTTAGCTGTGAAAGTACCAATCACCATGATATAGTTCATTATAGTTTTCAATTCAGGCATGCCTCAAATTTCGCGCAAAACGCAGAATCCAAGAATCATACAGATATATGCAGCACCAGCACTTCGCTGTGCACAGCCAAACCAAAGTTCTCTGTTTGTTGTACTTTGTACATTGCGTATTCAATGTTTCTATGAAAAATTCGTCCTCCAAGACAGGCATTTCTAACTCAAATATTTATAATTAAAAAAAAGATCAAGGAGAAAGGCATAACGTTAGCGCACAGTAAATCACCAGAGAAAAATGAAACTTGCTTGTAACGCAAGTTGCAAGGACGCGAAAAGCGTACCTCTTTCTTGAAGAACTTCTTAGCCATGACGGTCTTGTGTTGCCCTTCCACCTGTTGAAATATAAGTAGATGACGATGATCCCATATGCAAGGCAAATTTTTGACGAAGTACCCGCTGTCCTTGCTATTGGAAGTTTGAATTAATTTCAGTCCCTCTTTTCTATTCCACTAGTGTAGGGTAGCAAATTGGAAGTTTCATTTCTGGTTAACCACCCCGCCGCTTCCTCAGACGTTTATATTTCTCTATCTGAAGACAATGTTGCGCACTTATAGAATCCACTCAATCCCACCTGACAATGCATGTGCTGAGAAACAAAATTGCAAACGTTGTTTGTACAAAGTGAAGTTCATGAGGAAAACTATTCTGCCATAGTTTAAAGAAGAACCGGTTCTGATACTTCCAAATGAACACCGCAAGGTTTGAAACAACAGGTGACGAAGCAGTATGTTTTAAGTCCCTCCAACGCGCACGAAATGTTTTGTATGTGGCATAACATTCATGTGAAGGTATATCGATGAAATTTTCTTCTATCGGTAGCGTAACTGCTACAATCACCAATGTCGAAGCGCTACATTTTTAGCAAGTTATTTTACTGTGGAGATTGTTTTCGGACTGCCTGATCATCTAACGAGAATGGAAAGCCTAAATACACCGGTATACTTATTTATCATCTGGTTATGCAGCCGTCACAAGAGCTTATGTGACACATGGCTGTGTCTATAACGAGGAGGCTCCTGCTCTTAAGAACCGGAGCCTAATACGTGGCGGTCATACTGAGACTAGGTCATCGTCAACAAGCAAATCTAATGTACGTTCCACAAGCATGAGACATTGTTGGACAGGAAACATCGCTGGAGCCAACGCTTCGACAGGGGGACGTGTCCCCCGTCCTCTCCACGAACTGAGAGTGGGAAGTGCGTGAGCAAAGCGTACTAAAAACGCTGCCAAGGAAGACAATTGCAGCCCTGAATTGAGACGAGCCATCTATGCCGAACGCTTGGCTTCAGCGTAATTTTCTATTCAATTATTTCACGCCACCTTAAGCCACCATCTTGCCCTGAACCATTCCCAGGATTTGGGGCATCTGTGCGTGGCGCCATCTCTTGGTCGGCAGCAGCGGCGTCCGGCCGTAACTGAATGCGAAATAGGCGAAAAAAAATCATATCTGGACGAAAAAATCTTGCTACCAAAAAGGACTCCCGGTTCTAAACAGAAGGGGCCCACTGGAATGTTTTGGTACAATTGCAGTATCGCACTAGAAAGCGCTTCCCGGGCACAGTTGAGCACCGCCCATTAGAAATAAATGGGGCCACTTTGTAAAGTATTAAAACACTCAGGAAAGTCCATGCGATTTGTAGTGCGACACTGCAATTTTACAGAACGCTTCCAGTGTGTCTCTGCTGTATAGAACCTTCAGTACTTTTCAGTACCTAGCTTTTTTCGTCAGATATAATTTTTTCGCCTATTCCTCAATCAGTTATGGCCAGCGCCGCTGCCACCGGCGAGAGATGGGCACTACGTGCCACATGCCCCCAATCCCGGCCATATGTCATCTGTATTTCTCAAGTATGACACTATATTGTCACCCCCAGTGCAACCATAAATGGGCTGTCGTACCGGTACAGTCGGGTCAATGTGCTGCACGATGCGGTCCAGCGTGGATTCCATGAGCCCCTCGTTCTGGATGGAGCGAGCCAGTGCGTCGATCTCGTTCTCCTGCGTGGCGCCGGGGCAGTCGAACATGTGCTCCGTGTCACACATGCAATCCTGCGCCGCCTGGTAGTCCCGGCTGAAAGCAGCAGTGTTCTCGAATTTCTCCAGGCAGCCGTCCTCGGCTGCAAGGCGATCAGACGTGCATCAGTGATCAGGCATAGCCCCGTGGCGATCGTAAATGCGCACTGAAATTCAGTGAATGCGTAGTCTTTCAGCAGCACAAGAGCAAAGAAACGTACCCTATGCCTGATGCTCGGCGTATCAGTGGTAATGGACGTTCATGCTGGAGACATCCCTCGATTACCTTGCATTAAAAAGATGTGTTGCATAGACTTGGGCGTGTGCCATGTTTACAGGAGGGGCTGCCATTTCTGAGCATGAATAGAGATGTTTTTTGTTCGCCTTCTTTTTGGCCGCAGTGCGATTTTCCACACTGCGGTAGTCGGGTGTTTGCGTTATGTGGTACTCTTTTATTTTGTCCGTGTTTGCATGCCTTACTGTCGTCCGCGATGAATCAAGCATCATACCCGATTAACCCTTCGACAACGTTGATACACCGTTAAACAGATATTCAGCGGCTACACGACGCGTATCACACTTTTATCACCTGTCTGCGCTGCTTAGCGCTGAATCGCTATTGCATGATCAGCCGGTCCTCTTCGCTGCGCAGTCAACGCACACGCGTACGTCCGCACAACGACAAAGTTACTTGTCCTCTCTCTTAAAGTGATATCGTGTGGAAATACGAAGCAAGTCTCTCCGTGCAACCTTTGTCTCACCTCCAGAGTACAGCCAATCAAAAAGAGGCCTAAAAAATAATGAGAACAGCAACGATGCCGGTTTACATGAAATATTATCTCGTCAACTTTCTCCTTCTCTCCGCCCGGTTCGTGTTTAATGAGCAAGTGTGCAAGTTCACCAACCGATTTCGTGCCTACATTTTTATATTCAGAAAGTCCAACCGTATAGTGATCGCTGACCCATACAGATAATTCCATGTCAACGGACCGTTTGTAGCTGCAGTCATTTTCTTCATTCAACACCCCAAGGAGGATTTATTAAAGGCGAATGCCTTGGTATGCCTCATTAAACGTGAAAATTGAAATCGACCATCGGCGTCGGCGTCGTCAGCGTGAGTCATGCAAAACATTCATCACGTGATGACATCACCATATCACGCCACGATGACGTCTTGGGTCACAAATTTTCGGCGCAATTACGACGTCATCATGACGCCACTATGACGTCACATTATGACGCCACCACATAACATCGCCGCCTGGTCAAAGGGTGACCCGATCACGGAGGCAATGCAGAACCAGGTAAGGTGCAGAAAGCTTTCGGGGTGTGGCGGGGCCCAATCAATGCAACGGACTGAGAGGAAAAGAAGACGACTTTCACGTTCGAGTGGAGTTGTGGATGTATAAGAGGGACCCTGTCAGTTTTTCGGGATTGATATCACAGCGGTTCTGCCACCCTAACACTTTAGAGTCATGTACCTGTGTATCCTTTGGGGCAAGGGTTGGGCGGATTGCAGTAGGCCGGGAGAACGGCGTCAGTCTTTACCACCTGGACATTCTTTGCGATGCCATCAGGCTTCAGGCGCTGGAAGCCCTCACCAGCGCCACCTGCGATGCAAAGAAAAAAAAGAAATACGCTTAGAAGCGCTGGTAGAGCGCCCTCACTTGTTATTCCGTGGTCTCGTTGTTCAGTTATCCGCTCCCAGCTAGCGCAAGAGATAATGGACGCCAAAAAAGTGTCAGATTGGGTCCACAATGCGTGCGGAATCTGTAGGTTTGACTAAAAGAAAACACGTGTTCCTCCATCGCGCATGACTGTCACTTATGAGGCAGGCTATCAAGTTTATGATGTTTTAGATGTGAAGCATCTTATGGCGAAGCTTAATCCGGTGGTGGTGGTGGTGGTGGTGGTGGTGGTGGTGGTGGTGTGCCGCGTGCCCACCCTTACTGCGCATGCGCAAACAGTTAAAGAAAAAATAAAAATAAAAAACCTCCTCTCCCCCCTCTCTCTCCTCTAGGCATCCCTCCCCACGGCAACCACACCCTCACTGCGCATGCGCCTCCCTTCCTCTCTCGCCTCTTACACTCCCCCCTCTCTCCATCCCTGCCCGCGGCGGCTAACTCCCCCTGCGCATGCACGTCCCCCCCTCTCTCTCCTCTCCTACGCTCCCCCCCTCTCTCCCTCTACGCATCCCTGCCCATGGCGTTCACACTCCCACTGCGCATGCGTGTCATCCCCTCTCTCTCCTCTCCTCCGCTTCCCCCTCTCTCGCCTCGCGACGCCGACGCAGGCAGCGTCTGCTAGCGAGTTTCTTGGTTGAAAAAACCGACTGCTCGCGCTGCACAACCGTTCACTGGCCATCCCGTATATATGGCAATGGATCTTGACCTCCAAGGTGGTGCCGGTGGAAGATTTCTCCTGTGCGTTGTTGAACAATAAAAATTCGCAGCGTGCGCGTTAACTAAAAGCGGAGTGCGGGTCTCTGTGTCCAGTCGGAGTATTCTGTCTCTCATTGCCCATTAGCAGCGATTGGCATGTTCCAGTAGGAAACACCGCTCCATCAATGCGTGATTTGCGCCTCCTCAGTTTTCTCTCCTGCTCAACGCTGCGATAGGGCCAGCGTCAACGCCACCGCCAGTGTAAGCGTTAGCGCCCGCTGCTTCACATCTACACATGGTTCCCTTTAGCGGGAGATGGTGTAATTTTTTTATTTTTATTTCTTTGTCACGTCTCCTTTACAATGTGTTGTTTTCCTTCAACAAGCTTCAGTTTTTAGTCAGCGCTTCGTCTGTCGTGTCTCCTCTTCCATGCGCGCTTTTCCTGCGCCGTAAATATCTGGGTATTCTGGCACGCTCCTGTGACCTATCATTATGGTGCATATTTCACCCACCGGTGACGTACTGGTGCCCCCCAGAGCGAGCTGTGCTGCAAGTACTCCTGGTCGCGAATGCTTGGCCCTCCGAGGATGTCAACCTGGGGCGCTTGGCCGCCATTTTCCTTCCTGTACCTGCCCAGATGGTGGGCGCCAAAGCTGGGGTCACGCTGGTACACGTCCGCGGAAAGCGGTGGCTCCTCATGTTTGGCACGCTGGTCGGAGGCAAACTCGAGCGAGCTGTCCGACAGGTCCAGGCCGGAGCCCTGGATCCTCGACATCACCTGCAGCCAAGAAGGCATAGCTTTGAAACGCACAGCTTGTGTCAAACGTGAAAAACACTTACTATCCAGTTTAATCTAAACATTTCGACTATCAAGCCGCCTCCGTTACTGCCAATCTTGTTTTCTCTTAGCTTCCACTTCCATTACCATTTGCCTCTTCATAGTATTGTTCGCTCACATGACATAACGGAAGTAAGGGTGTTTTACTACTAGAGTAGCAGTAACGAATAAAACTCATCAAGTAGGTAGGTTATTTGAGGAATTCTATTCTGATCAAATATGCTGGAAGAAATTGAAAAACTAATTTCTTACCCTTTTATATGCCATCTTCCATTGTCTGATTTTGCATACCGCTAAAATAACGAAGACGTACGCATTTATTGTGAACGAAATTTAGGGAACTATCTGCTGCGGTAACAGTATGCCATTTCCCTAATAAGCACAGGGTCGAAGTTCTGACTGCATGATGCAACAACGTTTCCTTTAGCATACGTAATGTTCTGCATCCGTTTTAGCGGTTTTCGGGCGGGCTAAATTAACTCTAAACTCGTGCTTCAGCACCTTCTATTATGCAGCCACTTCTATGTTATTTGACGTCGAAACTAAAAATTACGACCTCTTCTCATTAAAAACTATCCATGTAGCCTACAGCAACACCGAACATTTCCACTGACATATATTGTCGACATAGGATGTTATTTAATTGTAATTGTGCAGTAACGTTTTCACTTTCGCATGCAGATGTTCATGTTCACCGCATTTATGTATTAGCGTGTAATTCATTGAACTTCGTTGACCACACGTTTTCAGTGAATTCACTCACGCCATTTTATGTGTCCGCTACGCTGCAGTGCTTTCTGGATTCATAAATTGTCTCCTTGTGTTTTGCATTAACCAGCGCAAATATTTAAACAATCACAATTATAAATGATACTCACTTTACTGCAAGCTTTGGTTCAATATTTGAAAGGCTGATTATTATCCATCAACAGAGAGTACCATGAAGGTATACTGACAGCCAATCTTTGCGGTACCTCCTTCCTTTAGTGCAACGAAAAAGAACAGATTACCGGCCAGATCGTCTAATCACGGAACGGTAACTCCGAAAACGCCGCGAAAAATTGATCATAAGAATTTCTCGATGAGCCTTCATGCGAACTCGTACACACTATACATGTTGCAAGCAGTTAGAAGTCATTCCTCTTCACTACAGTCATTCAGTCTTGTGCGCTGCGGCTTGCAGCGCATGCGTGCACTGTCAAGCCGCGGCCAAATTGGACGCGGCTTGACATGTCGCACTTGTTGCTGCGAAGGCAGCGCCGCTTCTCGGCCTCAACTCTTGTTTACCTCGTAAGTAGCATAAAATAGAGCGAGGAGGAATAATAACATATGCATTCTAATTTTGTCACTAATTATGGTGCGCATAAACTTATCAGGCCACGTACAAGAAACAACGACTCCACAGTGCAGTGTAAAGGCTCTTCTACAAGGCTGCGTGACACACCGTTTTTTAACGCAGTTTTAAAGTATTATACTACTCAAATCGCGAGAAAGATGTTTGAACCTAGCATATTTCATCGTCCTTTCATTTCTACTTGGTTACAATCAGATGTTCTGGCCAGTTGTCAGTCTCTTTAGTATAATACATTAGCAAGTAATACAAAATTTAACCAGACCAAACTGGTTTTGGTTAGCTATATTTTTTATTACTTTATACGTCATTTTTCATTGGGATAGATCGAGCCGCCGGCATGGAGAATCAAGCTTAAGAGTTATACAAAATAAAACATCCTTAAGGGCGCGTAAGCACAGAAGCCTCCACAAGGGAGATATTAGATGTTGAAAGCCATCTCTATGAAAACATCAAAATGGAGCGCAATATATTTTCTCCGCGAGTTCTCTTATAGCATCATCAGTATACCGGGCTACTATTCAACTAAATGTTATAGACATTTGTGCCTGTTCTATTGGTGGTAAAAGTAATACTCACCTGCTTGAGGAAGCCATCTGTGAGCCCTTCGAGACCGCGGTCGTATGACGCCGGATTAAAGGTGAAGCTCCTCGTCGCCGCGTTTAGTAGAACGGCGATGAAAAATAGCCTGCCGTTGATCATTTTGATTGTTTCTGAAAAACAGGAGAAAAACTAACATGAGTGTAGCTCTGACCACCGAAGTGGTACAATTAGTGCTTTCAGTATAACTTGAATAACGACCAACGAGATGACGATGGCAAGACTTGTTACGTTCTATGGCCACAACTCAATTTGACTTGAAGCTTTGAGCTGTCTTAATTATGACTTTCGAACCTCCAGTCAAAGTGGTATCGATATGTGGGCGCGAAAAAAAAAAAACATCGCAGGACAGGAAAAAGTGGCAGTATTCCAACAATTTTTCTTTGATTTTTCGCGCCAACATGCCTCATGTATGTGTGACCAACTTGGTTATACAGCATATTTGCACCACACAAATTCGTAATTTTACTTCTAAGATATCTCTTCTGCATGCCAGTTTCCTATGGACGCCATTCGTTGACTTTGAGGCATATTGCGTAATGACATCCGCATATACACGCTGACAGAAACTCAGTTCGATACAGAGAACTACCCTGGTCATTGATGAGCAAGAAATAGCTCTTTCCTGACGCATACGGCATAACAAAGGCAGAGCACCTTGACCACCGAATAGCCACAATCAGCTCGCACTGCGTCGCGCGGGCATTTTGGCAAACAACGTAGGAACAACATAAAGAAAGGTCCGAATTTGGAGACTCCGTAGCCACGTACCTCACCCCTGTGCTTCGGATGTACTCTAGGTGCTTGACAACGACCCTTTTTTTGTTCGTCAACAATGCGGGATAACGAAAACAGCCTGCGTCGACGATTCCACCCCCCAGCCCTTGGATCACAGCGTCGGTGTTCAATATGGCGGCAAGAGAGGGGGAGACGCTTCCCGACAGGCACAGCGCGTGCGCCGCCGGTCACCTCCTCGCTCTTCGGGAGGCGCGGGCAGGCGAAAAATCGATATCGTCACTGAACGGCCTCTAGATGGCGCCAGTGGCTTCGCTTCGCAAGGTTTTCGCTCCCGAATAGGGTTTCTTGGGTGCAGTGCTGATCCACAGGTTGCAACCGGAGTTCGACCAATAGATGAACTGATACTTAAGAATAATAAGTGAAGCATCTGCTCGATAACGTCAAGAGAAAATTTCTTGTGGGTGTTGCATTACTTACTCAACCCAAATTAAAATTTACGTCGCTTACAGAACACAAAGGTCAACTAATCAGCTTTGAGTTGTCTGCATAATATGGACGCGTGCTACTATGGCGAAATTAATGCAGCTCTGTAGTAAATTCACCATTGCTTACAGTAAATCGTAAGTCTAGATATTTCGCCATGGACTGTATAGTACCATGTACATTCGCCTAGCCAATAAGCAGACCTTTGAAAACTGCACGAAGTACTAGAGGACAGTCATAACTGGAACTCCAATTTTTTTTCGCAAGTTTTCGGTGGTGGATGATTTGAAAACACCGCTGTCTCTCCTACGTATAGGTGAGTTAAATACCTTGTTTTTCGAGTAACCAATGTGAAAATATATGGAGTAGCGTAAATAAAGAGTTAATTAGTGAATTATCGTAATTACTTCAGTCGTATCCCTTGGTTGGGCTAGTAATACCCGCCGCTATGACTGGTCGAAATACCACAGTCCACGATATGCTAGACGAAATTCTTAAATGAATTAATACGATACAAAGCTAAAAAATAAACTATGTTTCCAGAGTTTTCGAAAAGATTAAGTATAACCTATTTATTTAAAGCACTTGATAAGTCTTTCTAAATAATTAGAATATATATAGTATTGTTACCGATGGTTTCGAACAAAAATGGCCTCTGGTAATCACTGGTGATCGCTTTCAGTAGATTAACTTAGAAAATTGCATCTTACGTGTAATATAAAAAGGAGGTATCAATTTATTGTCCATCTTTTGTTGTACTTTTTGTGCGGCATGTCGAATCCACGCAATGAGTACTGAGATACTTGCCCCGGGTTTTGCGGCAAAATTCGTTGTTTAGCATGCGTGCTTCCTCACGCTATCTTGTAGAATCGTGCAAGCTGTCGCTGTCGTCAGTATGGCTCGCCAGTGTGTGGTGCGTTGCATTAAAAACTACTTGCAATCCCTGGACTTTTAACGGAGGTGAAACAGATGCATTATATTGTTGGGAATCATTAGATGGAAACCATTACAGAAGCTATCTCGACCTCCCTTTTGAGAATGTTCTAATGAACTGCCCGTTCCTGACAGAAAAAAAAACAGAAAGAAAGTGTCTACCACTTGCAGAGGAGGAGGAGGAGGAAAAGAAAAGCGGAAAGACAGAAGCACTAAAGCAAGCTGTGGGGAGTATTCTGAGGTCGTGATCAATTCTTTTGAGCGCAGGCTTTGTTAGGATGGAACACAATTACACTCGCAAGAAAATGCGCACTCGGTAAAACGGATTATTGTACGTATGCAAGCGCTTTGTATGTAAGAAATGCTACATTCATTTCATGTTGCCCGAAGATTAATGCAACAGCTGCATTTCTCTATATTACTGCTGGGACAAGATGAATTAAGCTTTTCTTTTAATGTGCGGCATCGTCCATTTTAACGTGATTACGTTAAAAAGGCCGTTATGCTGAAATTCTGTCGTCGGCGTTGGCGTCATTGGTTGTGAGCTAAAAATCACCATCTTGTCCGTGACCGAAAAACTGAGAAAGATGCAGATGAATTAAATAATATAAATTTTGAGGTCCATGTGAGGATCGAACCCCAGGCCGTCTGCGTGGCAAGCAGGTGTTCTACAGCAGAGCCACGATATTTGTTGAAATTGCTTCGAAAAAAAAAACAAAAACACCATATGAATGTCATGTAGTGGAAAGGCGTCTCCTTAACGCATCATGTATTGCGTGGCAGAAGCGTATAATCGCGCCAGGCGTCAAAACATGTGAATTGGGAAATGGGTTGGCGTTTTAAAGGCCCACCCATTACAAAGCGCTGCGACATATTTAATCGTCATCTGCAGCAAAACCATCAACAAAGGGAACAGCTGCGTAGGTTCGCGTCTTGCCCCATGGACGAGTAGTGGGCCCTTCGCCGATTCGCAAAAGGAATAATTATGGCGTAGTAGGGCACATAACTGCTCATGCAGTAGGCATTCAATGATACTTTGAAACAGCCAATGTTCAGCGCACAGTCGTTCCTTTTACTTACGGCACGGTTGAGGCATGCACCGAGAACCGAAGCAGGCTAGCAGTTCAGAAGGCGATGCGCACGAGGCCCGATTACGCTATCGCAATCTGCTCTTGAAGGCGAAGCTCAAGCGTCCTCCAAATTTTTCCTCTATTATGCACAGACATCAGTACAAAGACACGTACTCAAATTTAAAGCGAAGCTTTTTTGACTCATAGATTTAGGCGTCATACGCAAAAAACTCGGCCCCTCAAGAGAGCAATGAAATGTGGCCCTCGAAGGCGCGCCAGTCACATGCGTGACTTTCCCGCCATTGGTTTGCGACGTATTCCAATAAGTGATGCTCTTTTGGTCGCGGGCTAGTCGGCGATCTGCCGTTTCTCATTTGGAAATTTGATCTTTTGTAGAGGTGAATTGTCCTTTCACGTTGCCCCAATTCCTTGTTGCCTGAATATGAATGCATCACCGTCGTTGTTGCCTGCAGCCACTGAAGTGTTGCGCTGCTAAGCACGTGGATGAAGTTGCAAAGCCCGGCATGGAGAAAGGAAATAGATAAGAGGGTCTAATTGCGCAATGTGAAAAAAAAGAAAGAAACAAACAGACAAACAAACAAAGCAACAAAGAAAGAAAGAAAGAAGGAAAGAAAAGAAAGAAAGAAAGAAAGAAAGAAAGAAAGAAAGAAAGAAAGAAGGAAAGAAAGAAAGAAAGAAAGAAAGAAAGCAACAAAGAAAGAAAGAAAAAAAGAAAGAAAGAAAGAAAGAGAGCAACAAAGAAAGAAAGCAACAACAAAGAAAGAAAGAAAGAAAGAAAGCAACAAAGAAAGAAAGAAAGCAACAAAGAAAGAAAGAAAGAAAGAGCAAAGCAACAAAGAAAGAAAGCAACAAAGAAAGAAAGAAAAAGAAAGAAAGAAAGTAAGGAAGAAAGAAAGAAAAAAAGAAAGAAAGCAACAAAGAAAGAAAGAAAGCAACAAAGAAAGAAAGAAAGCAACAAAGAAAGAAAGAAAAAAAGAAAGCAAACAAAGAAGAAAGCAACAAAGAAAGAAAGAAAGAAAGAAAGCAACAAAGAAAGAAAGAAAGCAACAAAGAAGGAAAGAAAAAAGAAAGAAAGAAAGCAACAAAGAAAGAAAGAAAGCAACAAAGAAAGAAAGAAAGGAAGAAAGAAAAAAGAAAGAAAGAAAAGTGGTACGTCAAGCACGCCCACTCCCAGCTTCACTTGCCCCCCATTTTCCCCGATAGGGAAGGGCTCCTTAATTTATGTGCGTTACCTTGGCATCACTGCGTTAGTCTAGAAACCAGTGTAATTCCAATGGATCCGCTGTTCTTCCATTCAATTGCCTGCTAATCAGAAAAGCAACCGGACAATATTGCTGAAAGCCGGCAACCAGAACCTTCTCTTCATAATACGAGTCTCCTCCACGCCATCAGAGAAGTGTCGATTTATGAAACAACAATGACGCCATGCGAAAATGCAGCAGCGACGCAGCGCACTAGCTGATTACTCCAACCATCGAAGCATCTTTAGGCCTAGCTTTATCAGTGTTAGACCGAACAGGCTTGTCTAGATAAACTCGTGCAGACGTCAGGAGACCAGCTGCGTTTAATGGTAGAGAGCTATCGCGACGAAACATGCATTTACGCAGTACTTTTACTCTCGATGGTACATGCTTGTTTACAATGACACAGAGTACAAGTACTCCCCTGTAAGCTTGTCGCATGAAAGATGCACGCTCCATGCTACGTCAGTAGATGGCTCACGCATTTGCCTCCGGGTATGCAAACGCGTAGCGTTGCTTCCAAGTTCGAGGCAGTTCTCTGCGCGTCGACTCTTTGCTCATTCAAGAGTCAGGAGCAAGAGCCCGCCGGAAATGTAATCTAATTCCTCGGCAAATAGAGGAAAGAGCCAGTGACAGATAAGTAAGAGAATGGAACGATTAATAATTCCTCTGGAGTACGGCACTCGTGCTGAATGCCTCGCTAAGTACATTAGGATTAGTCTTAGATCAGTCACTTACGTTTGCATACGCAGCAGAGATCTTGTAGGCTGCCGCTGCTTTTAAATATTGCATAAGCCACCCAACTTGTGTTAAAAGGACGCCGCAGTATACGTAACTGACAGCACCACTCACGTATGTAGACTGAGCTCATGCAGCCTGTTGTCCGGAGTTGGTGTTATAAGTCATCGATTGAGCGATCGACCCATGCGTTTAACTTCCCGGAGCAACGCTGGTGCTATGAAAGACACCGTCAGTGAAGGAACTAGGCTAACACTGGCAGCTTGCTGTTCACCAAAATTCTGCTGCATAAAAGGGCACGACAGTTTTCTTATTTTCCCGCCATCGCGTTGTAAAGGCAGCATTCGGGGATCGAACCTACCACCTCAAAACGAGTGGTAGAATGCCACACCGTTTAAGGGAAGAATGTATCCGAAGACTTCCCACTCAAAGCAGGAATTTACAGCTGGTGCGAAATAAAATCTATTATTTTCAAGCTAACCTCGACTCAAAGCGACTTCTTACCTACACTGCGTTGAGTGTCGCAGCTCCGCCCCGAGGCCGAAGAAGAAACTACGCTTCTCAGCAGTTGCCGTCAGGTGTCACTGAAGTGTAGCGGCAGTTTCTGTCGAGGGGTGGCGTTTACATCCCCTTTCTCTACATATTATGAGGGGATGGCTGAATATTATTCCTGCAAGAAATGTGAAAGGCGTGCATCTAGCAGAGGCTGTTTTTCGCGGTATATAAGCGTATTTGCCAGTCAGCGGCTGACATAAGTACAAAATGTTTAGAGCAGTATCGACGCAAGAGCCAATACGATGTCGCTGGAACCAAAATAGTCACAAGCATAAGTAGCCGAACATATAGAAATTGTAATTTGGAATAAGAAAATAAAATAAATAAAAAAACTTACAGCCATGATGCTGCACTGGAGTATGTCAAATGAAATTTGATTATAATATAGCAGCCTTGTTGGGTACTTGTCACTGCCCAGTTTCAAAAGGAATACAAGTAGAGGTGACCTTCATCATCGAGTATGCACCAAGTATTCAAGAGGAGGAATAACAAAGAACAGGGAGGCATAAGAGTTATATCCTCGTACAACATGTAGCGGAGATTTCTTGTATAAAATCGGTTTTGGAAAAAGAATTAGGAAGAAAGATCAAGTAGGAGGATCAGTTTCATTTTACATATGGAGGTTAGCCCATGCACACACAGTGTGGCTACTCTGTGGTGGAGAAATGACGGTTCTTCTATCATTAGGAAGTTCCTTAAGGAGGGATACGTGCTCAGTGCATTATTCGCTTGCAAAACGAGGGTGCAGTGCAGGCTCTGCTCGCAGAGCTGCACCTGATCCTGTCCGATCGGCGTCTAGGCTCCAAAACATTGTTTCCTAGGGCTTCCAGATACTGAAATAAATTCTCCTTCTCAATGGTGCTATGGTAATGAGCGAACGGAATACACAGGTACAAGCTGTGGTGCGGTGGTGTAGGAGGAGGGGTTGAAGAGAAGAAAAGACGCAACTTCTGTAGCCCTAATTGGGAGCACGGCCCAGAGCCTGTAGGGAAATGGAAGGATGGTATTAAATATGTGAAGAATATTGCCTGCCACAGTAATGAAAGGTTTTGCACCGACTACATGCTACTCATAAAGCATGACAAGGTCTTCAGGCGTGTTACGCTAGTATTCAGTGCTTTCATGCGTGTATAACTAACGTGACAACAGAGAAATCGTAAAGGCCAACTTTTACTGCATGTTTTGGACTGCTACTGTACCGTGAAGAAAGTAAGAAGGGTACAGAGAGCATGCCTGAGGGTTAATGAGAGTGATGTAGAAGGACGAAAAGGCTTTGTAGAGAGAAAGACTGCTGTAATTCTCTCACACCATAGGCGTGCGCAGGGTTCCCCTTCAGGGGGGGGGGGCAGGGAGGGGCGAAGGTTCATCGCAGCGCCCCTCCTTCCTATTAAGTCAATGTATGGGGCAGAATTTGCGCCCCCCCTCTCTCAGGTGACCAGGGGGGGGGGGCGGCCGCCCCCTCTGCCCCCCCCTCGTGCGCACGCCTATGTCTCACACATTCTTGGTCACTGCAGCATTGGTTAAAGGGAAGGGTCTGTGCAGTAAACAAACCCATGACCAAGTTTTCGAGACCGTTGGAAGTCGGCAAGTCGCTTTCACTTGCCTTTAATGAATGGATGAAAACCGGGATTGCAAAGGAGGGGGAAGGCAGATGTGCCTTCGGAAAAAAGGAGGACCTAAATTATCCTGGCACGTGTGCGGACAACTCCGCAGCGATTCGAGGACATGGTGCGTACGACAAACAAAACCATGACAAAAGTTTATGGACCATCGGGTGAGAGCATATCCCTTTCATTTCCTTGTTGAAAGCCACAAGCCCTTTCCCTGCTTCATATGTAAAGTTTATGTTTGTTCCTTCCAAAAGTAATACGTATCCACGAGACGTGGCCCGTGAAACGAGACAACACGAAAAGTTGTTTTGAGAGTGTCTAGCACTGAATATTCACGCTGGGCTGCCTTTTACGGCAACTGACAACAGGATCTATGGTTGAAATAAGCCTCCGCCATCCCGCCGCCACCCCACAATCAAAATACAGTTCCGGAGTCTGAAACCAGGAGTTAAAAACGATGTATATATATGCAAATTAAATCAATTCCGATACATTTGTGCACGACAGCGTAGAGGGCAGTCTACAGAGTGGCTCAAATAATGCCAGACGAGCCTTGGAAACTTTTTCCCACCCTGTGGTCCCCCCGTGGGCCCAGAATAGAAGCATCCGACCATGTTTGCCTTTTACAGCTTACAGGCGCAGGAAACATATCCCACTAAAGCATTTGAAGAGCACCCCCACAAAAGCACTGCAAGGAGAAGCGTGACAGAAACAACGTCCGATGGAATCGCTAGAGCTCTTTAAATACCTGGTAGACTTTCTGGACTTGAAAAGATAGGCTATGGATGTAAACATAGGATTCAATAGAAGACCTTAGATATGCACTTACACGTGCCCTTAAAAAATCTCGGCGGGCAGATTCAACGACGTGTAAATTTTTGAGCTGCCCGGTAGAGGACACCCAACCTGCGGAGCAAACTGCACGATGCATGACGTGCTTAATGCCGCTACCTGCGTTAAAGCGCGACAAATTTGACATAGAAGCCAGAAGGCGAAAAATTTTTCATTTCCATGCAAATCCGCTTTTTATCCGGCCTCGACCCAGCCGGGGCTTCATAGGAGCGTTGACTCAAAAAGAGTTTCGCGCGCGATGTATCAAAGGACGTCAGGTTCTCATACATTTTCAAGTATGTTCGCTCTACTTCAAAAGCGAAAAAAAGACAGGAAAAAAACACGCTGCATTTTGGGCTTGCTTTTTCATCGACATGCTCTTGAAAGACGTTGTAAAGCTTAACGTCAATGCGTGTTTTTTAAGGCGAAATATGATCGCTGTTGCGACATCAACAGATATATGCGACAGGCACGAACTGTTATTTCGCGCACATCGCGAGAGACGAAAAAAAGTTTTAGATAGAATTTCGCAAAATCCCTCTTTCCGCGTATTCTGACCACTAACACGACGAGACACACAACTATTTAGCTTTGCAAAAGTGACACCTCTTTAAAAAGTTTTCTTTGCTTAAGCTTTGGTAAGTAAAGTGAAACCTAGTGCTGCATTTAGCTTTTATGAACGTTATTTTCCCAAGAGATGAAAGCGGGATCGGTCAGAGGGGTGGGGAGACTTTGCCATCGCGACAGTCGGTTTGGGAGAGAATCAAATACACGAAGATTCGAAAGCAGGTGCTATTGCAAAGATATTGCGAGAAGCTTGCGTGACACCGCAGCACTGTTTTCCCCTAAAGCATACATCGCTGCGGATATTCAACGCTTGCATGAAAGAAATTTGATACTTCCGACGTCAGCCCCAAAACCCATAGAGTTTCCCAATATTAACTAGAGGGAATTCTGGCACTGCGACCATTCAGCCACCATGAGTATGGTGGGCAGTACACGGATTTGCCCAATCTTCATGCTTGCGGCTTCGAACACACCTGTAGCTTTGTTTATTGTTGCGTTTTGACGTTTGTTTCGGATAATAGAATAAACCGTTGGGAACTTCGTGAGACGATTTCAATTGGTGAGCCCAAAAGGTTAAGGTGGTGAAGTGGAGCTGCTCAATATTTAGTGAACTTCGTCTTGCGACAAAGCGGCTCCAGGCCACACGGAGCCAAACGGAGCCGTAACAACGAAGATTAGACAAATCCGTGTACTGCCCATCATTCCCATGCTGACTGAAGCGGCATGTGTTGCAGCTCCCATAGACACTAGCGCCAGAGTTCCCCCTGGTGTATTACTAGGAAACACTATGAGAAAAGCAATTTGATCGCCCTTCTCACATTTCTCTCTCGCGAGACAAATTAAGCATGTTTCGCTGGTTACGGAGGTATAATGCAATGGCGCGAAAACCGTGTGTCATTGCCTGTAGGGACGTAGCCGCCCTCTCCTAATAGTCTGAGAGGGGCTACAAGTCTGTTGCCCCCACACCTTCACTCAATCTGGCCTGAGTTGCCATTGTTTCAAACGACACGACCCGCCGGCTGCGTTGCAGCGGTAGGCCGACAAGTTGGCGGTGGTTTCTTGGCCCAGTTGCCAGCCAGTTGGGGCGCGCGTGACTGTGCAAGTTGTAGCGAGCGCGGGCGAAGAAACCACCGTAAACTTAACGGCCTACTGCTGCAAAGCAGCCGGCGGGTCGTTGTCGCAGCTGATTTTTTTCGCTCAAACCACGGCTGAGAGCAGCACGGTCGCGGCGCGCGAATGCGCTAGTCACGTGGTATTTTTTGTAATTTCGTGGGCTTTCTTTGCAACACGGAAAAAAGGGTACGCGTAAAACTTTCTTTATCGCAAATAATGCAATGGGGGGTTTCTGAAGACGCTCTCGTACTTTGCAACTCTCATTTCTTGCGTAAAGTCAATAGCTATCAATTTAGTAAATTAATCATAATTAACAAATTAGTTAATTACAAAAGAAAAAATTGCCTGAAGTGCGCAAGATGGCTGTAAGCAATATTCAACTGATTTCACTCGCCTGCCTCTAATATAGTATTTTTTAACCCTTGGCTAAAGATAGCTGGGACACCCGGTATATATATATATATATATATATATATATATATATATATATTAGGAAACGAAGTGTAAATTTAAGGGCTCCTTTTTTTTCTTTGTTAGACACAATATGACACCGGGCGTTTCAAGAAATGTGTCCAAAATCCTCAAAAACCAAGGAACTGCGAACATTTGTTCGATGCTTTCACAATCACTTGGTTTTTTAGCCGCAGGCATTTTCAGATGGCTAAAGATAACACATCATGTGGGACAGTAATTAAGAAAGTTAAATTAACTTTTTTAAAAAGTGGAGTTGAACAGTGTTACTTAAAATATTGTAGCGCTACATTTGACGAGGACAAGGAGAGAAGTACATGACCGGAAGGGCGCGTCATGTACTTCTCTTCTTGTCAAGTAAGAATGTTTCACCAACTAGGCCCGCAACGTGTTTTTTTAAGTTGAACAGTGACGTCGTTGTGGTCGTCTCCTTGTTGCGCACATAGGTGCTCTGGTTTCGGTATCGCCGTTGAATTTTGTTGAATTTTATCACGTCACAATATTTACTAAAAACCGCTTTTTCTACGCCTTAAAGCTGCGATGGGTTCTTCACATGAAGAACTTCAATTCTCCCGTTTGACATAACCGCCTGACTGCACTAAATAAAAACGTGAATTAATTTAGCTTCCTCAACCAAACTGCGCAGGATCGAGTGTTACAGTATTCCGTACTGATATTTGCCTTTTCGAAGAACACGTGTGGCAGTAAATTCCGGCGCACAGACACACCTGCGGCAACGGTCCGCCGCACGTGGTATTTACTGCCGCACGTGTTCTTCGAAAAGGCAAAGACCATGCGACGCGAGAAGTGATCGAAGCGTTTGCTATCAGTATGAATAAAACATCTGCGTCGCTGTACCTTCCGTTGCTCTATCATAGAAATAGATTGACTATTTGAGCGCATATCTTGCACATGGCAAAGTGGTGACGTGGGAAGTGAGCGAACAAGAGAGCTCCCCAGAGTGTGTTGTTGCGCGTGCGCGCCTGTCCAACGGGTTCTAGGTTCTTTATTTTTCCTTGCAGTAAAATCAGTTGATGTCTAGCGCCCGTCCTGTTTATAAGCCCACTCCTGTGTCTGCTTGTTAGAAATTTTAACGCGACAGCGTTAAAGAGCTCGTTTCGCAGAAATTCCGGCGTCGGCGTCGGGGTCCGCGTCGTTGGTTGTGAGCGAAAAATCATCATCTTGTCCGTGACCGAAAAATCGAGAAAGATGCGAATAAAATAAATAATAAAAATTTTCGGGTCCGAATGAGGATCGAACCGGGGTCGTCTGCGTGGCAAGCAGGTGCTCTATCACACAGCCATGCCTCTGCTTGGGAATACTGTGAAAATGACTTCCTCTGCTTGGAAATGCAGCGAAAATAACTTTCATGCTTCGCAAACGCAAGCGTCTTTGATATAGGCGTCGCAATATAACATGGAATATCCCAGGAACATTGCGTGGTACAAGCGTACATTGCCATCGGGCGTCAGAATATATGACTATCGTAATGATTTCATAGTTTAAAGCCAGCCACCCAATACAAACGGCACACACACCTTACTGCGCGTATTCCCTTAACACCACGTAGTGGGTGCATAGCAAGTTCGAAAACATTTCCCACATTTGCCACGCATAATTGATCCTGGTTTAAAGCATGCTACCCATTACATAGTATGCACTAAGTGATTGAAGTACGCACTAGGGACAGGATATCGCTATCGTGTTCAACTCTTAAAGACGAAGATTAAGGGTCCCCCAATTTTTTGCGCTACCGAAATGAATGCCAGCGATCACAACCAACTAGCCCGCATTACTGCCTTGGCGCTGTTATCGCTTTGTTTATTTTGTGATGACCTGTTTAGTTCATCTTTTTAATGATGACATATTTATCATAAGGGTACGTTGTTTCATTCATTCATTCATTCATTCATTCATTCATTCATTCATTCATTCAGTTTATTTAGACAATAAAAAATTGCCTAGGTTGAAGGGACTAAAGGCAGATTACCTCTGCCTGGACTAGGGTCCCCCAACCACATACAATTTGCTCAGATGCAGTGAAACAAAAATACAGAGGTTTCTTTTTTTTTTTTTTGGAACACAAAATGCCAAATTCAAAAAGTAGAAAGCATATCTGCCATATACTTTAAAATATGATGCTACAATCAACACCAATTGGCCCATAGCAAGATAGAAAAAGAAATATGTAAAAAACTGAAACCAGGAAATATTAAGACGAAAATAATAAGACTAAGTACAATACAGAAATACACATTTGAAAGAAATGAGCGACTTTTACACAATTATACAAAGGTACAAACACACTAAAAGTCTATTTTCCAAAATAAACTTTCAGTTGGTAGTCGCGCCTTGTCCTGTGCTCTTCTCAAGTATCCGTTTCTTTGTAGCGCTTCAGCATCATGAACCAAACACGCGCAACTCGGCAGTCATTCTAAATGCCAACCTTTTCAACCTACTTTACCGCCTGGCTTGCTAATCCAGGTGTGTGGCAATGACTAGGGCATATGCAATGACAATATGTACGTAAAAATAATACCTGCAGTCAAACACACACCCACATTTATGTGTACACGAAAGAGTATGACATAATATTTCCCGCAGTTGAACACACATGTGTACAGTAAAGAGTATGACATAATATTTCGTTCAGGGTGCCTAATGCTTACAGTACCAATTTCCCTAACAGAATGCGCTATTCGCTAATGGATACGACACGAAGCTCATTTTCGCAGCCTACATTAACTCCCGCGTCGCCACAGCATTACGTCAGAACCGCGATGATCACTCGAATTCGGCGAACCACTTCCCGGAGCTTAAGAGCGCCATCGGCAACCAACATCAGAAAAATAATGAATAAAAAGGTAGATAGAAAACGGTTAACATCCTGAGGAGTAAGTCAGGTAATATATGCAACGTATTGATTCACAGGGAACACTCGTGAGGCAGGTATTGCAATGAGCGCGCGGATCTGGCAGAACTCATCACTCGGGCCTCTGAGGCAAGGCTTGTACCATGGGGCAGGCTATTAGGATTAGTCATCCAAAGCCACGGTGCTGCTAATAATTGATTTCCCCAGTAGAGTGTGCTTCGCGAGAGTTTAAGGCGACGGCGCATAAAGTATACCGCAGGTGTATACTCTTATATTCGACGCAGATACAGAGTGAACAGTGCGCATGCAGGTTCGGTGGCAAAGTAGGCTGCGCACGTCTTTCGTTGTTATTATCGTGACACCACCAACTTCATTTTTTCCAACTCTGGCTCCGTCGTTATCCCACCATGCAATAGTGAGCAGCACGCTCTTCGCTAACACTTACGTAGGACACCCGCCTTATTTTTTTTCTGTAGTAATGAAGGCCCTTAGATGACCTCATAAACCCGCCGATGTGGTGGTGGACTCGCCGTCAACACGAGTGGTGCGAAAATTCATCCTTGTGATGACGTCACCATATGACGTCATCATTACGTCACGAGTTGAAAAAATTGTTGACGTCATCATGACAGCAGCATGACGCCGCATAACGTAACGTCACATGACAACGTTATCACACGACATCGTCTCTTGGTCAGAGGTAGGCCAAACCCGATTGCACTGCAACACCGCATTGGGTGCACAAAGCTTTAGGAGGGGGAGGGGGGGGTTACCAACACTATTGACTGAGAAGAAACAATAATATTCGAATCGTCCTCAGCAAATGTATAAGGAACCGTCTGACCTTTTCTACTTCGACGCCTAGGAACAGGACACACGAAAGCAGGGGACAGGACAAGCGCAGGGTGCTCAATGCGCATTGCTCTTCAAAAAGAATAAGTGACATTGAAGAGAGCCCCACGTCGAAGAAATTGACTCTAGAAGCGTGCGGGGGAGACTAACTGGTAACACACGGTGAATACTCATAAAACTACTACTAGGAATACGACACCGAAAAGAAGTGAACAGTACGAGCGCAGGGTGCACAATCAGCATTGCTCTTCACAGGAAAGATAACATAAAACAGGGCCTCATTTAGAAGAAATGAACTCAATTAGCATGCGGTGGGGGGGTCAGTTGGTAAAACATGGTAAAAAATGTTCATTTCGTTTAGTTCCCTTTCAGGCAAAAGGCAAGGACAACGAATGGAGTCTCGCCAGCTTGCCCTTGGTCTGCTATCCTGCACTTAGGGAAGGGTACGTGTATTTTCATTTCCGTTCCTTAGATCTTATGCATACTGGGAAATCAACTGGGATGTCCACCTGCTTCTTAATGGAATTCAAGCGTTCTCGGCGTATTTGAGTTCAGTTATGAAGTTATGTTGTTCATTGCCTGGCAGAGTTTAATCTACTTGGGCTCTTAAAGATTAAACAGTCAATGAACAATGTGCAATGTTTGTAAAATAACCTTCCTAAAGAATGCTGAAAGTAAGCGCACTTTATCGATGGCTCTAGAATAAAGAAGCTAGACTGTTTGCTTACGCATAACTGAGTAGCCCGAAGCGTGACTTATTTCGTCACTACGGACAACCAACGATAAAACGAACAGGCAAGAAAGCGAATAAGCCACTTATCCTAGGCAAAGACCTTTTTGTTTGCTATTCTCATAATCACGCGGACCCCTTGCTGCGTTCCCAACGAGTGAATCTAACGTGACAAAGATTAAAAGCACTTGGTGCATGGTCTTGCACTTAGCCTAAACGACCGCGTCCGGAATTTCTTCTTCCAAAGTGGACTTCGGGGAAATAAGGGCAGCGTTGTTGACGTGCCAACCACGTCCACTAACTTTTAGAGCGTAGCTCTTGGGCGCCCGTTCCTGCGTTGAGCGTCGTCGTTGTTGTTGGCTGGTGTCGGCGTAACCGATAGAGCGAACGAGATATCACGAGACACTGGCCTCTAACCTCGCTTTATCCCTCCGTCACGCGCGCCTGCCCCTCGGTCGGAGCTCGTGCGCATGCAGGGATGGCAGGTTCACTGTAGCTTGCTTCGCTTGTCGTAACGGGGTGGAAATACGTAACTCTTAATTTGGCCGAACTTGTGGCCGGGAAACGGCGAGTCAAACTGCAAGCAAATAATTCCCGCTGTACATAGATAACGGCGAAACGAACGTCGGCCGTCGATGATCTGATTAGCGACATGCGGCATCGAAAGGTTCGAGCGTTGTCGCTGGTGCTTGCGACAGCTCTCGAATAAACTTGACCAATCGAGTCCTGCGCATAATCTTAACAAAACGATCTCACAAAACCGAGAAGCCTCCTGCACATTGCAACGCGATCTGCGCAGAGCATTGCTAACAGCTTTTGTGGGTTAAAAACATAAAGCAAGAATCGGGCCTGGCGATATGATTATCAGAGATGCCGTAGTGGAGGGCTCCGGAAATTTCGGCGATCCGGTATTCATTAACGTGCACTGACATCGCACAGTACACGGGCTTCTAGCATTTCACCTCCATCGAAATGCAACCGCCGCGGCCGGGATCGAACCCGCAACCTTCGGGTCAGCAGCCGAGCACTGTTATGCACCACACCACCTCAGCGGACGAAAGGCGTACATCTGCGACAACAAATATATATATAGACCACAGTTTCGCCGAGAACAAAATGGACTTATTCGTAATTCAATAGCACAGAAGCTAAGTCGACGAGTATACTAGATAAGTAAGTGGTCAACGTCAAGCTTAGACTGCCGCAGTTATCCATTTCGAGGGTCATTACGCTGCGGGCCAGAAATTCAGGTGTATCCCGGAACTCCTGGTCCCCATACTTTCCCTCGGGTGAATAGCTGTTTGTCATCACAAGTGGACGAAGAAGTCGTTCATCAATTATGTACTCCAGGTGAATGGATACGTCAGGAAATATTTCGGGTAAATGTACTCGCTGTTTGCACTTCCGCACGTGCCATACACAGAGCTACTGTTCTCGGGAGCTAGCACTCCATTATTACGCGAGTCAGGAGAACGTGACTACTTCCGGCACCTGAAGAATACACACGTCACGAGAAGACAGAACTTACTGTACACGCCAAACTGACGGGAAGCACTTTCGTCCGGGAAATAAAGCCTTCTCGCTTTCTGTGCCATACTTCAGCATTTCACATGCGTTTGCTCGATCTTCACTTCTTCCATATCCTCTTCCGGTTTCTTGTCAAGATGGATTATACGAAAATAAGTGGCCAAGGCGCGCTGTAGGTAAAGGCTCCATTATCTTTCGCCATTGGACACGCACGCAGCCGTACTCTCCCGAATATTGTACAGAGCTGCCACTCAGCGGAACACATCAAGAAGTAATATAAATGAGCACAATGAGTCATTGTATAACACGGTCTCGTCCTTCAGTCCGCACCTTTTCGCTCGCACTTCGGCGTAAGACAATCTTTTCTTGTAGGACAGGCCGACAGAAAGAAGCATGACGCATCTAAAAACATAAAACCGATCGTGCAAGACATACACCTAATCTAAACACGTCATAGACCTTTGCTTAAAGGAACTACTTTGTTCGCTGTAGTCATAAGACATGAACGTCCATAATTTCAGTTTATCAGACATTACATGACACACAGAGGCCCAAATACCAGCCAGGAACATAACTGCCGTTGAAGTCAAATTATCGTAAAGAAATTGTGGGTTACGAGCGTGCAAGAACACAGTTTGTAACCACAGATAAAGGCAGCGTCTTCATAAGCAGGGTTGCCGTTGGTGGCTACTTTGCGCCAAATTGGCTACTTTTGGACCCCGTTGGCGACAAAAATTTCCAGTTGGCCCCATGGCTCTTTTTTAAACTTGTGGTTTTACTTATCCAAAATGGTTTTATTTAATCATCAATAGTAAAGACTCTGTTGATAATACCGCTTCTGTTCTATTTGGCTAGAAATTTGGCGACAATATCAAATGACATGGCTACTTTGGCTACTTTTGGCCCGAGTTCTGGCGCCTTTTCAAGTCCACCCAACGGCAACCCTGTTCATAAGTGAGTGGTGGATGTAGCCATTTCCTCCACTTCCGTATCGATAAGCACCGTTTTATTTTTCAGCGATCCTGTTTACCTCCAGCTCATGGGTTCTCGGGGAGACATTCTTCGCGGCTCGCATCCTTATGCAGATAGATTATGCATGCAAATAAAGTATATAAAAAATGGTGGCGATACGCTTTAGGGTTAAGCTGACATCGAAGAAGTTGCTCCTAACCTATATGCTACACCTTCTCTCGTAGTGCCTGCGTTGTTTCAGGACTCTGACCCCATAAATCCTCGGCGTTATAATTTACTATAAAATATGTCTTCACTCTCCATTCATCTGTCTTTACCGCGTTCTCTGTACATCTATGTCAGCGTAAGGAAAGTGAATTAGTCAGAGAACTGACTATCCTAACCAGTTGCGTTGACCTACTAACCAGTAAGACAAATTATACCATCCTCCTTTATTTATTTTTTCAGAGCCTACACCAGAGTCACAGTAACCTACTTTATACGCCGAATCGCGATCGTATTGCAGCGCCACCACTGGAGCACACGGGACGCGCGAAGCAAAATACAGCTTCGGCTCTGGCTCTGGCTCGGGCTTGGGCTTGGCACTCGTCTATTACAGCGGGAGCGTGGACGCTCCGGGCGCGTTTGTTTTGTTCGCCCCCCTGGGGAGCAGTTATCTCGGCGCCGCCTCGGACGGGGCTGAGCGTCCCTTAATTCGAGCCCTGGGTGCCGTCTGGCGAGCGTCCTGAGGTGCTTTTCAAAGGCTCCGGATTACACCAATTCGGGATGCCTCGACCGACCTACTTTCACTGCGGGCCTGTCCTGTGACCCAGTTTGTAAGCAGTCTTCTCCTGGTCGACCTACATTCATGCGCCATTCCTGTTATTCTCGCTTTTCTTTATTCTGATCTTATCTGAACTGGCCAACCATCAACAGCAGCCGCTTTCCATCGGACGGAGTAAAGTGACAGAGCCCTGCACTGACGTGCCAGTGGGATGAGCTCCGTGGCAACACCTATCGAAACAAAACATCTCATGTTTCCGCTTGGTTTGCTTGCTCACTTGTTTCCTCGTTTGTTATATTTTCTTTCTTCCTTTTCTTCCACTTGTTCCCTATTCTCTGTTTTGTGTGTTTCGGTGTGTCTTTTCAGATCACATCGAAAGAGGACACGGGAACAGCCTGAACGGAATCGCCGCACGAAGCTTTTGTTGTGTACATCCGGGCAGAAAATCGATGTCTTTGGTGTTGGGAGTCACTCGCTGACGAAAAATGTTTGTTTACTCCATCCAATACCCACAGAAAAGAAGCGTCCGTGGAAATTTTCACTGGTGGCTCGGTTTCGACGTTCCGTGCGGTGTTGTTTGCCAGGGGGAAGGTTGTGACGAGCATGTCGCAAGGAGGGGGATTTTTCTTGTGTTTGTGTTAATGTTTTTGTTTCGTTCGAACATAAAACGTCAATTGGTGTTTACAACATCTCCGTTTACTTAGGTTCCTTACAACGAAATAACGTTTGGATGCGATATCCGATGTACACAATTCTTTTTTTCCTTTATCTGTTTGTTCCTGAAAGTGAGCCCCGTTATCAATTTAATTTTTGATGTCTACTTTTCCGTTTTTTATACAGAAAAGTGCGCAGACAGGCAGCTGTGTCGGGCGATATCGTGACCATCTTTTCTGAATTGTTTGATAACTCCAATTCGTGTGTATACACAGCACCGAATCAAAACTTCGACATTTACGAGTGCACTGCACCGAAAAACGGATGAAAATACATGAAATGGTCTACGTGGATTGAGAACGTGCAAAAATAAAAATGAGCTGTTATATTTATATGAGTGGAATAAGCAACACCGCCGTTGGCAAGCAACGTTCCAATTTCGTTGAATAAATAAAAGTGACGATGTATGCTGCACCGAGTGTTCCCTTGCATTTTTTCGTCGTTTCCTAGCGACAATACGGGGCCATATAATATTACAGCGATGCAGTTTCTGCGGTCGAAAATAGGTCAGTGTAGTCATGTTTCAAAGCATCGCCGGGCGCGTGAACCCCAACCTACGTCTAGAGTGCGAATATGCGTTTAGAGGCGCCGGCGGGAAGCGATGTGCTTGTTTATTGCACACACAGAGGCTGTAACAGCTGGGAGAATGCGCGAAAAAAATGCGAGAAGACTCACGGGGTGCTACAGCGAACCATACGATGATAAATATTTACGAGCCGTGCATTATTTGTACACACATCGGCCAAAGGGCAGGAGCAGATGGCAAGAATTTGTGACGTCACAAAAATTTTGCTATATGTGACGTAACGTGACGTCACAAACTATTGCTATCTGTGACGTCATGCGACTTCATGATGACGTCACGAAACTTTGCTATCTGTGACGCCAGGTTATGTCATTATGACGTCACAAATTTTTGCTATCTCTGACGCCACTCTATGTCATTATGAGGTCACAAACTTTTGCTATCTGTGACGTCACGTTATGTCATTATGAGGTCACAAACTTTTGCTATCTGTGACGTCACGCTCTCATTATGAGGTCACCAACTTTTGCTATGTGTGACATCATCGTGACGTCATGTGAATATGACATCACGTGATGACAATTTCTCGCATCACTCGTCCCCGACGTCACAGGACACCTACGCCGACGGCCAAATTTTGCCTGAGGAATCTAAGGCTTTCGCCTTAATAAGAAGGGGAACAAACAAAAAAGGAAGATTGTACAGGCAAGATGAGGAAAAAAGAGGATAGATAGATAGATAGATAGATAGATAGATAGATAGATAGATAGATAGATAGATAGATAGATAGATAGATAGATAGATAGATAGATAGATAGATAGATAGATAGATAGATAGATAGATAGATAGATAGATAGATAGATAGATTGTTTAAATAGAGTGGATTCTGTCAGGGAATGCGTAGGCGCCTGTGAGACAAAACATAAACGTGAAGCAGTAAGAACAACATCAATTTTTTTTCTGCTGCCATTTTTGGTAACCATTATTTCACTGCTGATACAACAAGTTCGTAATTTTTTTTTCCTGCCTGCCAGGATCTGCCCCCCGAGCCCCCGATGGCTTTGACAGGCCTAATGACATCTACCGCTTTCACTTTAAAAAAAGCCGGCAGATCCCACGCACTGTGGGAATCGATGTAATGCGAAGGAGCCAGGAAGGAGCAGATCATGCTTTACATAATTTGCATGTCATGTTTTACATGTTAGGACCTATCATTTATGTTCGTCATACAGTCACGTCGCGCAATACCAATTTTGGTGTATATCCAGCTAGCGAACTGGACGCTAGCACACCATGAGCGTGGCATGTAAATGACGTTGTAAATGACATGCATGCCAAGATTTCCATATTACCACTTGTAATTTATGTTCGTCATAGAGTTATGTCACTCAATACCAAATTTGGTGTACCTCAAGCTAACGAAACGGCCGCGAGCACGCCATGAGCGTGGCATGCAAGTCATGTCGCACATGACAAGTCATGATTTCCATTTTACCAGTTGTCATTTATGTTCGTCATACAGTGATGTCACTCAATACCAAATTTGGTGTATATCAAGCTAACGAAACGGCCGCGAGCGCTCCATGAGCGTGGCATGCAAGTCATGTCGCACATGACAAGTCATGATTTTCATATTACCACTAGTAATTTATGTTCGTCATACAGTCACGTCACTCAATACCAAGTTTGGTGTAATCAAGCTAACAAAACAGCCGCGAGCGCGCCATGAACGTGGAATGCAAGTCATGTCGCACATCACAAGTCATGATTTTCATATTACCAGTTGTCATTTATGTTCGT
>JALIZH010032988.1:1490000-1502500 GCA_030522465.1 Rhipicephalus appendiculatus
TTGTGTACTACCCATCATTCCCATGGTGGCTGAACGATCGCAGCGCCAGAGTCCCCTCTAGTTAATTTTAGGAAACTCTATGACAAAAACGACTGCGGGACTCTTTGTTGTCAATAAGATAGGTTAACGAAAATAACCTGCATCCCAACAAAGGGCAAAAACACGTTACTTCAGGAATATGTTAGGGCATTCAGAGATCGCGCTCGCACGTCTGTACATAGTGAGTCGGCATTTATATCTGATATTTCTGCGGCTCTCATTCTCTAACTCAGCTCTGACTATCCTGTATCGGCACTGGTTAACCTCGCATGCGCCAAGAAAAGGGTACGAGCCCCATTAAATGAGCCGCCCTTCAAAAAAACGTGGCAGTTCTTAGAATCGTCAAATAATTTTTTACGCAGTTCGTGACCTTTAACTCAGAATGACGGAGACACACGAAGAAAACTTCAGGTATTTTTGTACAAAAGAGCGCGCGTTATGCGGGAGCCAGGCTCAACGGAGGTGGTTGGCTGAGCGCAGGTAATTTCGGCTTCTGAGAAAAGCCCCGTGAATCGCTCTCCACGGTTTGCATATTAATGGTTTCACTTTCGGGGGAAAAAACTTGAGGTTGTCAAGAAGGGGGGGGGGGGGGGCGGGGGGGTTGAGGAAAGAAAGGAAAGAAGTACGGGCTTTTTGCGTGTCTTGATTTATGGTCGTTTAACTTCGGAGAAAAGCCGAAATAAGGAGCGAGACGATCCGCAGGGAGCTGTATGAACGACGTGCATGACCTTGACCTTTCGAAGCCGGGAAGGTCGCGGGATACGGCATCACTCGATGAAAACATATGAAGCAGGGCTTTCGCTCCCCGAAAAATTGGTAACTCTAACATCATAGTTGGCTCAATCAATATTTACGCTTTTTTTTGAAACCTTCAGTAAAGGGCAAGCTTCGAAGGTGGCTGCTTTTCTCGGGCTATTACATTCATACTGACGGCTATAGGCTGCTTCTGACCTTAAAGTCTGAATATGAAATGATTTCATGCGCTACGCCCGAAGCAGCGAATTTTATAATGCGTTGTGGAGTTTTCCTTGCCCGAACTTTGCGTTTATTGGGGTGGTATAATGTCATTTAATTCTGCTAACATGCCATCGCCTTGCCGTGGTGGAAAAAAAAAGCAGAAATGTTCTAAAGCCTTTCTAATTCATTATTTTAATTCTTGTCCCGAATAAAAACAGATAATACTCAAAGCTTAAAGGAACACTAAAGTGAAACAATGAATTATTTCCATTGATAAATTTTATTCCGGGAACTCTAATGTTAATTTCACCAACGAGGAAAAAATCAAGGTGGAAACATCACGTTCAAACTTCGCGCCGAAATCTTCGCGCGTGACGTCAGTAATTTCAAAGTATTTTTCGCATTGTAGCGACATTGGCTGAGCGAAATTTCCTGAAACTTTGTATGTTAAGTCTGTGGACCCCTCAGAGGAAAGTGTAATCAATTATTCCACATTAGAAACTACGTCGGACCAAGTCGACGCCGTCAGAATCTATGACGTCATTGCGTCTCGTGCAGGAATTTCAAAGTGGCGTCGCCACCCGCGTTTTCTTTTTTGTGCGTTTTTGCACTTGCCAAGCATCTTCTCGAGGCAAGCGTGTTTTTTTTTTCTTTTTGAATTGTGATTGAGTAATTTACTGATATGAGAAAAATGGTTTTTCTCTTTTGTTTAACAATAAGCAGCAGCTCGCACAATCGTCAGTGGCTGACATAGGTCGGTATAATAAATGGAGCTCACTCAGTCTCAATCAGGTTATACATTTTTCGCTTAGGACTCACTTAGGAGTTAGACTCGCGAAAATTTTTGTCTACTGCACTCACTCTGGCTCGGACTCTCCAAAACATACCTCAGCCGAGCTCACTCGGGCTCAGACCCACCGCTCGATCTGAGTGTGAGCGAGTCAAATCATTAGTGAGCTTGCCGCCCCCCTATGGTCGTAGAAATCAGGGGCCGAAATCCACAAGGTCCATTAGTTCGTAAGAGCTATTTGTAATACTCTGACCATACATTGAAATACGACAGTTGGTAATATATGCTCCATATTTCTGCCCCACGGAGTAGATGGCCCCCAGAACTCTCGCGGGACCACAGTATCTGCTATAGGCACATTGTACTTCTACTAGAAAAGCTAGCAAGCAAACAAATCAAAATTAACCCTTTCGTGACCGAGAGAAAAAAAAAGAAAAACGTGCCAAAAGATGACAGAAATTTTTGTTTTCGCTCACTTTGTAGATTTTTTTCTCTGAATGAAACGGTACCTATTATTGTAATTAAATAACGTTTCTTTATTTTTCCTAATTGCGTAAAAAAGATACCGCATGTGCGGTATCACAGGCGGTAATGCAGTGAAAGGCGATACACAGGAGGAGGGGGGAATAAAGTCTATTAAAAAGATATGGACAAGTGGGACCATCTCTCATCAACAAACACAACTACAGCACACATAGTCGTCATTGGTTCCACTTGCGACCATTTTTTAGGCGCGAAGCTCCTTAGGGTGTGGGTCTGTCCCTCCTCGGTAGTATGTAGTAGTAGTAGGTAGCCACCGTAGGTAGGTCATATGTGGTGATGTCACATATGGCCCCACTACCGTGCCATATGTGACATCACCACTTTCCCTGCATTTCACCGATCACAAAGCGGTGATAATGAAGGGACCACGTAAACCAACAGTACAATAAATGTTTTAATATATACACGGTGTTTCACACTCTTTATATGATGTACTGGGCGAATTTCACGGAAGAGTTTCACGGTTTACCGATGATTCCCTCCGGAGCTTCGCCCCGCTCATCATCATTCACCCCGTGGATATGCTGTGATTTTCGTGACCACGTGACCATTTTTTTTGTGACCATTGTTCCACGTGTGACCGATGACGACTATAGTCGTCACCACTCACCGGTCATTTTGTTAGAAAATCGCAAGACGACTATGCTCGTCAACGGTCACGAAAGGGGTTAACCGCGTTTTTTATAGCCCATTTTTTTTATAGCCGCCGGGGAATCGAAGCGCAAGTTATTTATATTGTGTAACATTAATACTGGCCGCGCCCACGTTACCTGGCAGCAGACTACCATCGAGCCCACAGATAAACAGCCGTGTAGATGTTGTACCTTGGAATATTTTAATTCATAATGCTCTCTGTACCCAAGGTCTCACATGTTAACAGGGCACGCTGACACGGATGTTCTTAGCGTCGCCCTATTGCTAATTCCCAACCGCACGCATCAACTCACGTTGTATTTGTAGGTTAATGTCATATCATTGAAAGGTATCAATCCTTATACATGAACTGTGTGACTACTAGTTATCGGGGCTGGCTTATCTACATAAGGCTCTAGAAACAACAGGAGCATGCACGCCGAGTATGTTACGGTGTATTCTTCATGTTGGTGAAACAAATAAATAATGCACCATAAATCACAACAACTCTGAGCGAACTTATACATAGCGGCAAACGATACACGGATTCGAGAAGGCACATAAGGACAGCACACAGCGCCTTCAAGTATTCGTGTATCGTTTCGCGCTATATTTAAGTTGCTCAGATGATTGACCAACAGGCCCACATCGCAACCACTGTCGCAACATCTAGCCTAGAAGCAAGTGCTATCACATCGCGCAGACTTCTGTTCTTGTAGACTTCAAGATGTGCATTCGCGTTTTTTTTAACCTAAGAACATGCTGGTCTTACTATACGTAGGCACCTCGGAACACGCTAATATAATGCCGACCAATCTATACAAGTTTCAAAAAGCATGTCTTTATTTTTTTACGTGCGATCATTTTGTCTACACCTACATGCTTAGCCATAGTTTGTTTCGTTGTTCTTTGTTCTCGATTTTTTTTCCTTTCCCCTTGTCCCGACCCTCTCATTCCTCATACGCTGTGTTTCTGGGAATAATTAACGCGACTTCAACGAAGCCTTCAACCGACAGACGGCGATGAAAATCGATACGACGACAAACGAAACGCGGGACTTTCAAGAAAAAACGCTCAAGGGACAATATCTTTCCCCTCCCAACCGCTGTAGCAATCAATCCCTTGTGTAACAGATACGTCCTCCAACAGAAACACTATCCCCTTGCGACGTGTTCCGTCTGAGTATTGATGAAAAGAGAAGGAGGAAGAAGGGTGTTATATGTTTTTCTTTTAGTAATAATGACGGCGACGGCGACGGCAAAAACCAGCCCGATAGCGTCCATATAATTGCTTATCGCAATAATAATACTTTATTAACATTTTGACACAGTGACAATGTAATACAAAGCTGGCCTGCCAAAGCCTCATTGGGCTTGAATGGGCAGAGCCAACAGACAGCGGACAGCAGGAATTGATTTACCTAAGACCACACAAATACAGACATTTTTTTTTCTTTTCGAGCATACATGCAAAATATACATGCAGGCGAATCCAGCCTTGCTAGATAAGCGGGGGATTGCCCCACCTGGTTTCCTCCTTTCAAATTACGCCGAGAACGTCATTTTTAAGGCCGAAGGGTTGCGCGCGCCTTCGTATTCACTGACGAAACACGTAAACTCGCGCCATTATGAAACTGCGACACACAAAGTTGTCTAGTATGGAGCCACCAGGAAAAGTAACTGGAAAAGCAATAACGTCTCTACACGTGCCAAGCATGTTACCTATGTCGCGGCGAAAGATTGCTCGCAAATGCCGGGCTTGCATCACGACCCCTTATGAAAGGACTTTCATTTTTTTTCTCTATAGAATCGATAAGTAGGCTAGCTGGTACAGCACTCTTGTTAGATAACCTTCATAGCGCCGGAAAGACGACCTGACGAAGAAGGTTTGACCCAACACAGGAGCGTGTGTTGCGTTAAACCTCCTCCATTTGTAGTCGTGTTTTTGCTGCACGTGTGTTGGCTAATGGTGTGGCCGGTTGCCTAACAGGCTAGCAGCCCACGCGTTCAGCAGGTGAGAAAAGCAGCTCGGAACTAGATTTTTCAGCGATCGACAACTTCATTGCAATGAATATGTGGCTATTCGTAATGGATGAGGTAGAAAAGGAAAAAGAACGTGAGTTTCTGTTTTTTTTTTTTTTTTGAAGTTGTAATGTTCATTCTTTTGTGGACTGCAGACGGGAGCTCGCATATCTCAGTTGAAGCAATCGTAAGCATCATAATCGCGCAAACAAGTTGCATAAGGGCGCTGCTCTAATTTGCGCCACGAGACTGATTCACCGTCTTTGATATCAAACTCGGAACTGCTTTTACGTCGGCTGAAACAGTGACTTTTCTCTCATCCTCTCTAACGTTTACTAGCCTTACCCCCCATCGCCAGTGCAGGGTATCCTACCAGGCTCAGCCCTGTTTAATCTCCCCGCCTTTCTTTTATTCTTATTATCTCTCTCTCTCTGTCCTAAGGAACCCTTAGGCCACTTTACGCCTAAATATAGGCTAACGATCTTTTGGCCATAACGCTTAAAACTTTGGCATTGGATGCAGCCGCGGGGTTTAGTGGTTGCGGTGCTCGGCTGGAGACCCGAATTTCGTGAGCTCAAACCACCCGGCCTTGGGGGTCACATTTCGATCAATGCGAATGGCTAGATGCCAGTGTAACTACATTTACGTTCACGTTAGAAGAATCGCAATTTTCTGAGCCCTCCACTACGGTGTACCTCATAATATGCTGGTCTTGATAAGACGTTCTGTTCTGCCTCAGTCGGCAGAATATAGCGTTAGCGTACTTTAAGAACGGTCCGCTTGTACGCACGCGAGCTCCCATCCACAGACGCGTCTATTTGCTGACTCCGTACTCTGCGCTACTGCACATTCAAGTAGCGAATGCTACCTGAATATACAGACAGCCAGAAATTCCTTAACACCCTCACCATGGCCATTATACCACAGCCATCACTGGCCATGATGATATCGGAGGTAATTTAGCTATCAAGCAAGGGGTCACTGCGTCATGGCGCCGCGCCATGATGCAGTGACTCCGTGCTGACAATCACAACATACGTGCGCTGTGCGCTCTAGTGCTCCAGTGGTTATGGTTCTCGGCTGCTGACCCGAAGGTTGCGGATTTGATCCAGGCCGCGGCGGTCGCATTTCGATGGAAGCGAAATGCCAGAGGTCCGCGTACTGTACGATGTCGGCGCACGTTAAAGAACACCAGATGGTAGAAATTTAAGGAGCCCTCCACGATGGCGTCTCTCATAATCATATCGTGGTTTTGAGACGTAAAACCCCAGATATTTATTGCATACGTGCGTTAACAGACGCTCTTGTGGCATCATCTTTGGGAGACTTAGCTTCAGGCATATTCCAGTAAGCAAACTTCTCTACGTTCTTGGTGAGCAAGCCAATCGTTCTCGTTGGTTTGCGTTATTTCTCACTTTATCTCGTTCGTGCTCGGTAAGGCAGAGTTAATTCGAGGGCTGTGTTGTCTGATGAGCATGGGTTAAAAAAAAGAAAAATAAAGAGAAACATTGGCAGAAACAAGCCACAAACCTCCCTCACCGACGCGAGCATGTAAGTGTATTTAGTGTTTGTCCTCCGTATCTTTCGAGTCTCCAAAGAGTGATCGCAGGCAGTAAAACCGGTTCAGACCTAAAAATGGTTCCCGATACTGCGGCCGCGCCATTGCTCTAAGGCATATGGCATGGAAGGCATCAAAAATAGCATCGTACCTGCGACAAAAATGTGGGTCGTAAAAGCTTCCTTCTCCCTGCCAACACACTCACATTAAGGACACCGGTGGCGGTAATCTCTCGGGTGACCCGTTTAATGCTTACAACCTACTCCCATTATCGCAAAAACGTTTTTCTTGTTTCGCGTTCTTGTTTCTGTGAGCACATGAAGGCCTCGTTCTTATCTGGCTTCCTCGTTGACTTCGAGCGGTCTGCTCCAGGCTCAACATTGATACTCGCATTAATTTTGGAAACTGTGGTCGGGAAACAAATTATGTTTGTCTTCGAGTTAGAGCAAAGCCGGATGGCTCAGCGTCGCTTAATGTCGACTAGCTTTGATATCAACTCCCGATGCAGCTGTCAGCGCTTAAAAGGACACTAAAGGCAAAACTACTTCTCGCGTATTAGTTAAGTACAATTTCACAATCCCGAAAACACCACTCTTACCGCGACACGACGCTTGGTAAGCGAGAAAACACGCGAAAAGAAAATGCGGATGGAGACGCCACCTTGAGATTCCCGCACCAAACACTGCGACGTCATAGATTCTAAAGGGGTCTACTGAGTCCTACGTAGCTTCTAATCGATGAAAATGAGGTGTATTGTCATCTGTGGGTGCCATAGACGTAGAATACGAAGTTTTAGAAAATTTCAATGTGCCAATGTCGCGAACATACGAAAAATACATTTGGAATTTCTGACGTCACCAGCGCACACAACGGCGCCAAATTTAGAAATAAAACTTCAACCTTGATTTTCTCCGCTAATAATGAACTTATGATAGTGAAACATATTGCATTATTATCAGAGTGCAGTTTGTCAATCTAAACCAAGTCATTGTTTCGCTTTAGTGTCCCTTTAATACCTAAAAAAAGCACAAAGTGCTGCAGTTGGTCTCGTTCCGCTTGTTAACAAAATGTAAAGGTCACTCGTGGGGTTCTAGAACCACAGAGTACGTTAATGAATGTGGCGAATCAGTTATGTGGGACCGCAGAAATGCGGAGTCAGAGTTTTGAATGGAAAAATGGCCGTGTTTGGGTCAACTAGGAAGCTTTTATTTCAGACGTACAGTCGCGCTCAGTATGACTTGCAACACGGCAGCGCGTGGCCTCACAAGCTCCAAGATCGCGCTTCGCTTTCATTAGCCCATATTTCAACAACTAGACGTTATTCTCACCCTTAGGCATGATCCCAAATAAGAAAACCATTTTTCAGTTATGAAAATGCGGGCAACTTGAAGCCATGCGCAATGTCTCATGCTCACGTCCGTCCGTCCGTCCGTCTATCTGTCCGTGCCCTGGCACGGTGCAGGTGGCCGCCGGGGCGCGCCAACGGACGGCTGTCGCGTCGGGCTCTACAGCGCTCGCGCTTTGCTTGCGTAGCGTCGCTGTGCCCAGCGTGTCGAATCATGCATGAAGGGAGACGCGCACATCGCGTTCCCTTCTGACCGACCCCGTCTCAATGGCCACAGGCGTTCGCCGAACACACTTTTGAATTTACAAAGTGTCCTTCAATATTTTGACCTCTGTGGCCACGCGCTCCCATTCCGCAACTCATGTTTAGCACCAACGTGCGTATAGATTTCCTTGTCAATTTGTGGTGCAGGCGGGTAGACGTCAATTTTTCCTTTCACGGTACGTTAAAGAGCCCTGCAACACCTATAGCGGGACTTCCCACTTCCGCCTTAGTGGATGTGTTCGGCGCTGTCGCTGCCATATCGTACATATTATGGCGATTCGCGACAGCGTTCTGGGCTCGCTGCCACGAATTGTGCAACGCCCTGGTATGGATAGCGCACTAGACGTCTGACTAAGCAATGTGTCAATGTCTGCACTCCTATCCTTCTTTCGCCATAAATGTCAACCGCTGGCCGGAAACGGGTCTCTGGGTATGTCTGGGCTCAAGAAAATAATAATAATCAAACGTTTAATCAAACGTTTATTTAATGTGCCCAGGAACAACCGTGAGGTCTTTGTACTGGCGCACAGAAAAAAAAAACAAAGGCAAGCGTTCATAATAAAATATCAGGGATAAAAAACGTTATAAAATTGCACATATACAACTATGCGCAGGCAAAAAAAAAATGTCAACAGTGTACGAGGCTATGTAAGTACAGTGCAAAGCTCGGAGCAGAACAACGACTGGGAGCTGTGAAAAACATCGAGCTCCAAAAAGTAAGCATTGTAAAGACGTTGTATCCTGCCAATGGTCGAATGTTCACAGAGGCAGGCGGTTACATGAAAAGGTCTATTCTCTCTGGTGAGCTTACGTGGAATTCGGAAATTAAGACAGTTGAGCAGTACAGGGCAGGATATGATACCATGCACAAGTTTGTAAAGAAACAACAGATCAGCGCGATTTCGTCGGCAGCAAAGTGATGGCAATGATAATAATCCAGCAGCGTTAGAACGAGATCCAGAGTCATTTCTAGCGAAACGATGGTTGTAAATGCTTAGAAATTTTTTTCTGGACTCGCTCAATGGCGTTGCTGCTGGAATTAGGAATGCCATTCCAGATCACAGATGCATACTCAAGTTGAGGAAGACATAGCGCAGTGTACAATTTTCGGAAGGGCACAGGAGAACGGAATTCTCTAGACATTCTGCAAACACAGCCTAGGGTGCGAAGACCCCGCAAAGCAACACGCTTAGCGTGAGCAGAAAAGTGTAAGGTGCTCTCAAAAAGAACACCTAGATCATTGATCTCACATACCTTACACAACGACACAGAATTGACAGAATATAAAAATGGCACACTAGATGTTTTTCGAGTGAAACTCATTACCTTGGTTTTTGAAATATTAAGGGAAAGGTTATTGCTCCTGCACCATTCAGAAAAAAGAACACAAATCAGATTGCAGCAAGCGACAATGTATTGTAGCGACAATAATAATAATAATAAGAAGAAGAAGAAGAAGAAGAAGAAGAAGAAGATTGATAATAATAATAATTTGAAGTAATTTAGTGCGTAGAGTCATCGTTAATATTCAAGCCGGACGAGGATAAGTGCTATGACCGGTGAAACGAGGAGTGTCCCAAGTTGGCTTCCCGCGCATCTACGCTTACTGCAAGACAGCTGGATTTCAAGGGGAAGTTGTTCGCTCACGTGCTGGCCAATGTGCTTGTGGCAGGATTTTCCATAGTATTCGTTTCATCTCTTCCAAAACATGACGTGTATCCTCCAACCTACGTAGCTGTGCTTTAACAATAAATTTATTTCGAGCAGTTTAGCTACTGGAAACATTCATCGCGTATTAACTTTTCTGAGGCTTACTTTTCATCGCCAATCAGCTGGCTCGTAAAACATAAAGAGTGTGCGTCTTCTACTGTCCGCTATTTTAACTGGAGGTTTTGAAACATGACCTATGAAAAAGCTTTGCTTCTTGTATTACAATAATAAATTATTTATTCGTTTTAAACTTATAATACAAAATATTGTGCAGAATTCAAATATGCTCGTAATCGCCCGCTTTAAGTTCAGTGTTGAAATGTACGCTATCGCGGAGAGAAGTCGAGATTTCTTTGAAACATAAAGGACTAATCAGCTAACAAAAACAAAATCTCGAACCGCTTTGAAAATAATGAAAATCCATCATACATTTTTAAAAAGATAGGCGTTGCAACTTAAAAGAAAGTTCCAGCGCTACGAACGTTGCGACAGAGGCAGAATGGCAACTTTTTCAGACATCCGTGAGATAATGCTTGCGTGAAACTTCTTTGTAACACAACACTTGGCAAACACCGTCATTTTTCGCGCTTACAGAAGAATTTTAAAGAAAGTTGGTGCCTAACACAAACAGTTAAGTTTTATGCCGAGAGTACACTGTTGCCTTCATTAGCGTGGGTCTAACAAACAAACAAAAAACGGGGCCTACAATCTATTCTTCTTATTTGCTTGAGTTCATTCTATCGTCCTTAAGCGGGCGCGAAAAAAAATATCAGAGTCTGCATGACGGCGTCTTGTTTACGCGAAACTTACCCGTTTTCTCCTATTGCCAACATTTATCTTTTTTTAAAACCAACAGATAAGCATGACTGCTTCAATGCAATCCTCTGTGCTGGCTTAGAAAATACCCGCTGCCTTTCTTCCTCACAGCACATTCATTTTTATGTTTTGTCACATCTGTGTGCGCGCGCTAAATATTCAAGGCCATAACGAGATTCGCCTACGGTCCCTTATCACATTTTCGCAGGGAGCTTGCTCGGGGATATTATCCCAAGTAGCACAAAATGTTGCCGCAACGTTGCCGTCACATCCGTAACGTTGCTTCAACGTTGTGGCAACATTGCCTGTTACTAGGGATAGGCATTAATGCCACGAAAGGGTTTCCAGTAAGCTGATATAGCCTTGTTGTCTTTTCCTTTGATTTTCATCTCGCGACAAGTGTTACCCTCAAATCATGCCTTCTAAACTATATAACTTCTTTTTTTTGCTTTTTAACTGGAACAATTTTGTCATTTCCTTCTTTTGTATCAGTAGAGCGATTACTATTGTTTTCTATGCATGCACACATACGCAAAGAGTAAAGAAAGAGGGAGACAGCTGGCTGACAACTGCGACCTAAAGGGGGGAGGACGCTTCCCAGCTCTTTCGAGACGAGGGAAGAGAAACGGTAAAGGAAGATAGGAAGAGAGAAGGAAGAAAGATAGTAGGGAAATAAAGGAAAACTTAAATGAAGACTCGGACAAAATAAGTAACAAGGAAAAAAGATGTCTATAAAGCCTGAACTGCAAAATAAAGCGCCCTCCGCACAGAAGGCTGGTGACAAGATGTTTACCACTTGTCGCATATCGTGTACAAAAAAAAATATGCAGAAACCAAGAAAAAAAAGTGGGCAGCTTCGATAAACATTGTTTTTGTCCCCCGGAGAATAAGTTTTTGTTATTGTGAAATAGAAAAGGCTACGCAGTGGTGCAAAAAGCTCAGAAAAAGCAGAATTGTAAGAAACAACAGCGTATTACCTTGAAGCAAACAGCTTTTTTCTTTCTTTTCTGTTTTTTTTTTTTGTGTGTGAGGAGATCTCACTGCGCGAAGGACAAACATTTTAGCTATTGTTGATGAGGCCCATTTGAGCGCATAGTTAAAATCTGCCATCTATTTTCCATTAACCTGTTTGCCTTTAAGCTGATTTGCATACCTTAGCGCTTAGTTGTAATGCGATTGGAAATAAAATGCATTCAGCCCGTTCGACAGTGCCGTATTAACGCGATAGCGTTAATTAACGCGATAGCGTTAAAGAGCTCGTTCCGCAGAAATTCCGGCGTCGGCGTCGTTGGTTGTGAGCGAAAAATCATCATCTTTTCCGTGACCGAAAAATCATCTTGTCCGTGACCGAAAAATCCAGAAACATGCAAATAAAATAAATAATAAAAATTTTCGGGTCCGAGTGAGGATCGAACCCGGGTCGTCTGCGTGACAAGCAGGTATTCTACCACACAGCCATGCCTCTGCTTGGATATACTGTGAAAATAACTTCCTCTGCTTGGAAATGCAGTGAAAATAACTTCCATGCTTCGCAAACGCAAGCGTCCTTTATATAGGCGTCGCACTATAACATGTAATATCCCAGGAATATTGCGTGGTACAAGCGTAAATTGCCATTGGGCCTCAGAATATGTGACTATCATAACGATTCCATAGTTTAAAGCCAGCCACCCATTACAAACGGCACACACCTTACTGCGCGTATTCCCTCAACACCACGTACTGGGTGCATAGCAAGTTCGAGAACATTTCCCACATTTGCCGCGCATAATTTCTCCTGGTTTAAACCATACTACCCATTACATAGTATGCACTAAGTGATTG